>RJWJ010046168.1:0-11530 GCA_004363605.1 Indri indri | reverse complement strand
CCTACCCAACCCACCCCAAAAAATCCAGCTCTTGGGAAATGGCCTCCTTACAGCAATCATTCACACTTTAGTGTAAAATTCCCCCACCAGGTTGCTTCTCCAAGTGAATTCTCTGATTGTGGAATAAAATGGCTTGTCTAGAGTCAAAGGGGTTTCAAGGTGACAGGGTGGGAGGCAGGGACAAAGGAGGCACCAGCCCTCTACCCCAAGTGGAACCCTGCTCTCCCGTCTGAGGTTATCTTGCCCAACTCGCCCCAGCACTGAGCGTGGGCAGCCGGCTGCGTTTCAGCCTGGATTGGTTACCTGGGAAATGAGGCCAGAAAGTGAGGCCTGAAACCCAACCCGGCTGTCCCGCCTCAGAGCCAGGGGTCCAGACTCCAGGGAGTGGAACAGAGACAGAAGTTAAAAATAGACGTTGTGGGCAGTTTCTTCCTCACCTGGCACAAGGTGGCTGCAGAGGCAGAGGCCAGACGGTGGCTGCTCGGGGACCTTAGCAACCAGCCCAGGCCCAGCGTCCTCTGGAATCCCCCGACACTGGAGCCTGAGGAGGGGTCCAGGACATATGTGGCCATTGGGGCCATCTTTCCGAGACTAGCGCTTGGACATTGCAGGACCCTTGCCGACGGCCAGTGAGCCCTGGTGTCGTGGGGCCGGATTGCCTCTGTCTCCTCCCCCCCAGAATGCTGATCCCAGGAATCCCGGAGGGTAAACAAAGGCAGGGCCCCCTGGGGACACTCTCTGGGCATCCATGCTTCCCACGGATACAGGAAGTTCAGGCCCCGAAGGCCTGGCAGGAGGAGAGCCGCAGGCAGAGCCGGTTGCAGAACTTGTGGGGCCCGGTGCGAAATGAAAACGCAAAGCCTCTCGGTCAAAGTTTTAAAGAATTTCCCGGCGGTGACGGCAGAGCATGAAACGCAAGTGCGGTGCACGGGCCGCGTGCTCACCAAGCCGGCCTGGGCTGCAGGGTCCCTTCCCCGCCTGCCAGACCACACGGGGCCCCCACAGTGCCTCAGTGGACCAGCTCCGCGCCAGGGCAGCTTGGAGGGGTTCACGCGGGCTGGGTGCCCCCCTGGCCGGCAACCTGCACAACTGACCTTCTCAGCCCTGATGACGGACGCCACGGGGGGCCCTGAAGCAGTCCAGGAAGAGGCAGCTCGGAAATGGTTACGTCAAGAAATAGCGCCATCTCCTGGCTGTTTAAGCTTCTGCCCTCTCAGCAGCACTGACTGAGCACCTGCTGTATGCCTTTCTCCCAGCGGCGGCCACGCTCTCCCCTCTCGGGGGGCTTGGAACTGGGGGCACTGGCCCCTAATCACTGAGGCTTTAGCCAAACTTCTTCTCATTTGGGGGCCTCTGCTAAACCGTCCAGTGGCTCCCCCACGCTGAGACTGTCTCCACTCCTCAGTGCAGCCCTGAAGGCCCGGCGGGACCCCTCCCTCCTTGACCATTCTCCTACATGCCGGCCACGCACCTGCTTTCTGTCCCTTAAGGCTCATTCCCACCTCAGGTCCTTTGCACATGCTGTCCCCTCCATCTGGGAGGCTTCCTCGGCCCACACCCATGTGCACACGACCAGAACGGCCCCTTCTGTTCCCTCGGGCCGTCACCTAACGTGCCCTGACTCACTGAGGCCCCCTCGGAGACCCCCACCCTGCCTCACCCCATCCGAGTTCCTGCACAGAACTTGCCACCAGCCCCATCTGCCTGGATCATGGTTCACTCGCTGTTTCTTGTCCCCTCCCCTGAGGGCTGGAGCCCAAGAGGGCGGGGCCTGAGTCTGTCCCCAGAGCTTGGGACAGGGCCTGGCCAGAATAGCTGCTCCGTAGATGTTTATTGAGTGAACTCCGAGAAGCTGCTTCTCCCCTTGCGCCAGGACGGGGCAGCCCCGAGAGGAGGAGAGCACCGGGGGCCCGACCTCAGGGCAGCCTTGCTGGGGACAGGGGTGGCCGTCATGCACCAATGGAACCCTCGGAAGGAGCTCAGGGAGCACACCCAGGAGGGACCCGGCCTGGCCTGGGGCTCGCGGGTCCCCCAGGACGTGGCATGAAGCCAAGGCCTGCAGAGACGAGCAGAGCTGGCGGGAAGAGGAGCGGGGAGGGAGCTGCGGTGGGGGGTGGGGGGGCACGGCGCGTGCGAGGCCTGGAGCGAGAGAGGCTGGGGCTGAACACGGGAGAAACCAGGCGGACCAAGGCCGGGGCCACCCGGCCATAGAGAGGACTGGATTGTGTCCTAGGTGAGATGGGAGCCTCTGAGGGTCTCAGGCAGGGGGGTGGCACGATGGGATTTGGTAGTTGACCGACTCACTGACTGACTGGGTTCTGTACCCCGCTCTGGCTGGGGACCCCACCTGTCCGCCCCATCTGCTCTGACAGGCAGAGGCTTGGGCCCCTCTGGATGTCTGAGAACTGCCCCGCTCCTGGGCCCAGCTGGTGGGCAGTTCCTGGGGCCTTGCACAGTGCCCGACATAAGGGCCACTGGCTGTGGCCTCAGGAGCGGGAACACCTGCCTCCCAGGACCTTAGCACCCAACGCTGGCGGAGACACACGGCGGAGTGGCAGGCATGGCCCGGGCAGCCCCTGCCAGGGACTCAGTGCTGACCCCAGGCCCATCCCTGCAGAGGCTGCTCCTCACCCGGAAACTTCCCGCAAGCTCCCACTGTGTGCCAGCTGCTTGCCTCATGGTGCCTCACGACAGCCCTGTGATTCCTAGTTTTCAGATGAGGAAAAAAGGCTCAGAGAGGTGAAGTCACTTGCCCCAGGTCACAGAGCCAGGATAGGTGGCACCATTGCCCAATCTTTCAAACAGGAAGAACATTCCTTCCCAACCCCACCCCAGGGACTAAGTCCCGACTCGGCCCAGTTTTGCTGTGTGATCTTGGGCAAGCAGCTCCACCTCTCTGAGCCTCAGTGTTCTGATCTGCCACATGGGCCTGTTGAGCTCAGGCAGATCCACTTCAAGAGTACTAGAAATATCTGTTCGGGTCTCAAGGAAATGGGAGGTTTCCTGCAACACCAAGAATCATGCACACACATGTTCACGCTCACACGCCACGCAGGGCTCTGAGCTGGGCATGAAGCCAGCCCCAGGGTCGCTGGCAGTGGGAGAATGTCCCTGCCCTTCCCGGCCCTTGAACAAGCCCCACGCCCACGGCCCAGGCGGAACTCACGCGATCCTACGGCTCTGTGCGCTGCTGAAGCCCGCGAAGGACGCGCTGCGGCCCACGACCCCCACGGCCCCTGCGTCCCCTGGGGACAGGAACCGCACCCGCACCGACATGGCCGTCACCTGCAAGAGAGGACTGAGAGTCAGCCTGGCCCCAACACCTAGTGAGTGCTGGCCGCAGCTGGCCACCTTCCACCACCACCTCTGGGCCTCACGACCGCCCAATCGTCCCCAGGTCCCAGACGGGCAAACAGGCTCTGCGAGGTTAGGGGACCTGCCGGGGGCAAGTGGCAGGAGCAGAACACGAATCCAGGCCTCTGTACTCTGCATTCGGGTTCTTCCCCCCAGCAGTGCTGCCTCCGTGAGTGGGGGGACGGCACCCCCTGACCCCAGCACTTCCCACCTCCCCCAGCGGCCCCCTGAGCACCTGCCGCACACACCAGCACTGTGCTGGAGATGCGCACTGAGCAAGACAGGCAAAGCCCCTGCCCTTGAGGGCTCCCGGCCCAGCAGGAAGGCCCCCCAACCACCACCACCGCTGACAGCTGCGGCACAGAGCATGCGGTGGGGAGGCCCAGGGGTAGCTGACCCAGCCACGGAGTCCACGACCCAGAGCAGAGAAGGAAAGGCCGAGGAGGGGTGAAGGGGAAGGGTGTTCGAGGCAGAGGGAACAGCACAAAGGCCCGGAGGTGCGAAACGGTGTGATGTGATCCAGAAACAGAAGGAGGTTCGCTGGGCTGGGGCGCCGCTCCAGAGGAGGGTGGAGAGGCCGGCTGGGGGGCCGTGGCAGCCCCAGGGAGGGCTTTGGCCTTGCAACTGCGCAAGTAACTGGGAGCTATGGGAAGGTTTAGAGCAGGGGCTGACAAAGCCCGATGAGGGCAGACAGCTGGCATTGGGGACTACCCCTGCCCTGGGTCCGTCACCCCGTCTCTGACCCAGCCTGCAAGGGGGTCAGCCCGGAGTGCTGGCTGTCTTCTCTTTCTTCCAAACCGTCTCTAGATCGGAAAAATGCCACCACGTCCCTTGGGAATATAGCCCAGCGTCTTCCAGCACAGGCAGTTGGAAAGTTCTCCTTCATATCTAACCTAAATCTCTGCTGCTACAGTTTCATACCTTGCTCCTCAGCCAGGTGTCAATCCAAGGAGTCCAGGGACCCCACTGCCCAGACCAAAGCTACAAAAAAGCTCTGGTCCACCCAGGCCCCCATTTCCTCCCGGGGAGACCCCTGCGTTCCAACACCTCTTTCCCCGAGCAGCCGCCGCACCTTTGCCCACATGGCGCCTCCGCCTGGAGTCACTTCCTCCATCGAGCCTCATCTGCCTGGTGTCCGGTCTTGCATTCGGTTTTCGGTCAGCGCTGCTGGGGGCTCCAAGAGCCCGCCCTCTGCACCTCCCGGCAGACCCGTACGACCCCTGCCCCACGCCCCTACGTGTGCTGTAAATAGGGAAGCCTTGGAAACAAGCCACACCTGGCTCAAATCCCAGCTGGGCCTCAGTGGTCACAATTATAAAACGGGATTCAGCAAAGGGCCTCCCTCAGCGGCTGTCAGAGGGACCACGGAGCCCACGGTGTGCACGAGATGCCCGGGAAGAGCGGCTGTCTCTGTGCGGTTGGCTGACCTAGACGCCAGCCCTGGAGGGGCGCCAGAGGCCAGGCGAGCGACTTCCAGCCGGGGCAGAGGAAGGTAGCAAGCCCAGTGCCGGGAGCTGTCACAGACTGTAAATCCATTAACAGCAGTGCTGTGTACAGACGGGGAAGTTGAGGCAATCTGGTAATGAGGCATCACTCATTGAGTGTCATTATTAAGCCAGCCCTGCTCTAAATGCTTAATGTAAATTATCTTATTAGATCCACACAACCCCTGTAGGAGCAGGACCTGTTGATGAACTAACTTGATAGATGAGGAAACTGAGGCTCAGAGGGGCAACACTAGCCCAAGGGCCCCGGCTGGGAAGCCTCAGAGCCGCGTTTGGAACCCAGGGTGTCGGCGCTTGTTACTGTACGTGGCCTCGCCTGGCCCCGTGGCCCCACCTGTGCGCTGCTGCCTGTGTTCCAGCTCACAGCCATCAACTGCTGAATTCTCAGGAGCTGTGTGAGCCGCTGACCTCACGCTGGTGGTAACGTTTGAAATCAGCCACGCTAGTATTTACACCATGGAAATGGGCAAATGCTACCAGGCAGGGCTTTTGTTTTCTGCTGCTCGTTAAACTTTTACCAGCTCACCCCTGCCCCTACCCCATCAGCACACACCCAGGATGGGCCTAGGAACCTTCTGGAACTGCTCGATGCCCCCAGCCAAGCTGGCCAAGGGGATGAGGAGGGAGCAGGGAGGGCCAGCAGCCTCACTCAGATCCCCAAGGTCAGCGGTTGGAACGTAGACTCTGGAGCCGGCCTTGGTCCCTCCCCGCCGCCCCCAGCAGCCTTCTGGGTCATTCCTCCAGCTTCGCCCAGGTCACTGCACTTCAGGGTCAGAGAGAAGGACAATTGCGAAACATTTCCTCTCCATGCAATACGCTAAAAACAAGCCCACGTCTTCCTGCTCAGTGTGACAGAAAGGAGGACAGAGGAGAACTAAGGTTCAGCGCAGACCTGCACGCCTGACTGTGGGTTCATTACAACAACGCCATGAGGTTCAGTGACCCCATTTTTCATGTGAGGATAAAGAGGGGTGTTAGGGGGCCCAGAGACTCACATTTTTCCCAACTGAAGTCTGGCTCTTTCCTGCACAGCATCTGCCATGCAAGACTGGCCTCCTGGCTCACCCCTCCTCATCGTCCAGCCCAGACGTCACCTCCCCCAGGAAGCCTTCCAGGACACCTCCCCCTCCCAGCAGTGTCGGGCGTGTCCTCTGGGCTCACACAGCCGCTCATTCCCTCTAGCTACAGTGGACTGCGAGTGGTGACTTGTCCGTCTGCCCCACTGGCGCGGGGGCTCCCTGTAGGCGGGGATCTGGAGTGTTCTTTCCTGGTGCGTGGAGGGGTCAGACCACATCTCTGTGAAGCCAGAGGACAATGAAGGGAAGACTGAGGCTGCTTCCGCCACTTCACCCCAGGGGCAGGCGGTGGATGACAGTAAGAGGACGAAGAATTACCACCGTGTGCTAGATTCTAAGAAGGCAGAGGTGGACCAATGTTTTCTGTAAACAGCCAGATAGTAAATATTTTTGGCTTTGCAGGACATAGGTTTTTTTGTCACAACTACTCAACTCTACCATTTTAGAGCGAAAGCAGCCACAGACATTGTGAAGATGCAAGGCCATGACTGTGCTCCAATAAAACTTTATGCATAAAAGGCACAGCTATGGGCGGTGACGAGTAGTCCTGCCTCTGGCCCTTGGGTAGCCGGTACCACCTGCTCCCGGTTCTAAGGGCTTAAAAATCTCACTTAATTCTCCCAACACCCTATGAGGCAAGTACTGTTATTACCCCCATTTTGCAGATAAAGAAACCAAGGCACAGAGACAGGGGATTTGATCCTGGGTATGTTGGACTCCAAAGCCTGGCCTCCTAATGCTAGGCCACGCGGGCTTCCCCGCTGTGCTGAGAAAACACACACACACACACACACACACACACACACACACACACACACACACACACACACACACACACACACACACACACACACACCAGGAGCCAGAGCCAGGGTCGGGGGAGGGAAAGCAGCCCCAGAATGGAAGCAGGATTGTGAAGGGGACCTGCCAAGCCAGAAAGGTAGCACTGAGGAGTGACCTAGAAAACTCAGGCCCCATCCCCTGTAGGCTTCGGGTGTGGGAGCCCAGGCCCCCATGGGCCCCTGTGGGCCAGCCGCCAGCGACAGCTCCCGGACAGCTCGGCTGCGCCCCCGCCCGGCTGGGCCTGGTGGTTGGCTGCTGCAGCCTCACCCAGCCAGGTTCTCTGGTGTGGGAGGAAACAGTCCTCCCCTTGAGAAGACTAGGGGTGGGACCCCAAACTCTCAGGAGCCCCCTGTGGGCAGCTCCTGACAAGTCCCAATGAATGTCTGTCACCTGCAACCAAGAGTGACATTCCTAATGTTTAAGCGCTGTCACAGCAGGGAACTGAGGCAGGGTCTGGAAGACCCTCTCCCCTCCCACAAGGTCCCTCTCCCTGCTGGGCTGGCATTAACCCTGTAGCTGCTGGATTGCGGGCAGGTCTAGGAAGTCCCAGGGAGGCATGTGGGTGAGGGGGAGGGACACCGGCGGCTCAGCTCGGGGCAGCCCTGGGTGGCCAGCACTCTGCACTCTGCAGGGCCCCTGGGCAGAGGAGGGAGGCACAGAGGATGGGCAGTTCTCAAACCTTCGGTGGCAGACAGGATGGCCTCTTCCAGTCCCGTGTCCCTCGCTGCCTCTCTCCGGCCTGGCCCCCGAGGCAGCACGCGCTTAGACCAACACCGTCGGGAGCCGGCTGGTATGCGCTGCTCCCAGACACTGGGACTGTCCCGGGCCTCTGACCCCAAGGTGCAGCTGGGAGAATGGAACCCACTCCCACTAAATCTGTCTCGCGCACTGCTGGCCAAAGCTGCCCTGCGTCTCCTCCACCCGCCGGCCGCAGGGAACCTGCAATTTCACCTCATTTAGAGGTGAAGCGGCTAAATTTAACGTCGCGGGCTCTTGGGGCTGGGTGGCTTTTATGCCTGAGTCCCTCACTTAGGGCTCTTTTTTATCCACTCAAATGCCAGCCAGGGCTTAGTTTGCTTATAGGAGTTTCCAAAATAGCTGCTTTGGTTTAGCATGAAAGGAAATGGCAAAACAGCCTGGGATGTGGAATGTGAGTTTGTACGGAAGATGGACGGGCGTCCGGGGAGGCTGCTGTGGGAGCCACATGTCTCACCGGAGGGGGCCCGACAGAGCGCGGGGTCCCACTCCCCAATTTTACTGATGGTGAGACCAAGCCCAGGGTGGCCACAGGACTTGTCTGGATCACCCAAAGGTGGCTGGAAGAGCCAGAAGAACCCGAACGCCTTCTTCCTGCCCAAACCAGAGACCACCTCCAGCCTTTGCAGCGGCTGTGCCCTCCGCCTGGCACACCCTGGCCCCGGGGTCCCCCATGGCCCTCCCAGCTTCAGGCCTCATCCCCAAGCCCCCTCCTCTGAAAGGCCCTCCCTGACCCCTGTCTAGAGTGGCCCCCACTTGCACTATCTCATATCCTTTAGAACTCCCGCCCTTCCCAACTGTCTCATCAGTTCTCACGTTCGTTGTGTGGGAGTTTTCTTGTCTTGTCCACAGTGGAATGAGTGATTATTGAATAAATGAATGACTGAAGGACACCTCTTCAGAACTGTGTCTGGGGTTCCTTCGCTCGACTTGTCCGCCAGCTCACACGTACTGAGTACCTACTGGATGCAGGCACTGGGCACACCAGGGTGGACTGGTCCAGTGGAGGGGACTGGGAGACAGGCAATGAGAGCCCAAGGTGATGCAACCTCCATGGCAGGGAGCGAGCTGGAGGTCGTGGGAGCCAAGCAAGGACCCCTAACCCTGCCCCAGGGTGACTGCAGAGAACCCCTGGGGCAACGGGCATCTTGGGTTGAAACCTAAAGCAGGAGGAGGAATTGGCTTGGCAGAGGGGGAGGATGGGATGGAAGAGTGTGCTGGGTATTGGGAACAGCATGTGCAAAGGCTCACTCACCCCTGCAATAAGCCCCTCGGCCTGACAATGCTGCGTCTCAATAAACGAGGAGTGAGCGCCCACTGCACACAGGGCGCTGACGCAGCCTCCGTGGGACTAGGAGCCGTCGCTCTGGGGAGGCCTCTGCGTCTTTGGCCCAGGGTCAGTGTCTCCTGGGCCAACGTGACCAGATTGTTTACAGGAAACCTGGACCCCCGGCCTTCGCCAGCTTGTGCCGGGTTTTTGCCCCCCGGATCCCATCGCTGGCCGGCCTACCCTCTGCTTCCCCGCTGGCAAGGCCCCAGAGAGGGAAAATCCCAAGGCCCGAGGCCCCCTCTCTCCCCTCGCCCTGCTGAGCCCATTGGGCCCTGCTCAGCGCCCCGTCCCTCCCGCTGCAGAGGAGGAATCTGTTTAGCTCCTCCAGAGCCAGGTTTTGTCCCGGCCAGGACAGGCGTGCCCAGGGAATGAGGAAGATGAGACTCCAGCTGCACGTGATCTTGGACAAGCCCCCGACCCCGCGAGCTTCTGTTTCCCTGTCTGTAAAATGGGAGGGTTGGGCTAGAGCTCGGGGTTCCCCCACGCTCGCAGGACACCCTGGGCCAGGTGAAGAGCGCACCCCAGACCCTGCGGCGTGCTGTGAGAAAGCTGCTCTTGCCCGGGTCCCTCTCCGAGTGGGCGTGGACAGTGCCACTCTCCCTGCTCAGCCGAGTACAGAGCTGGCTCCAGGCGCAGCGGGTGGAGCCCTCGGGTCGTTTTGTTTGGTTGAATTTCTTTGAAGGTAACCTCCACTTGGAGCTGACTGACTTCTGTACGCTTAAAGTGTGTGTTTTTAAACAGCGTATCTAGGTGAGGGGAGGGACCCTTGGTTTGGGGAGAGCGGGTGGGAACCGTCTCAGGGCAGCCCTCACTCCTGGGTCCTGCCTCCTGGCTCTGCCACCTTCCGGAAGCACCGGGAGCCAGGTGGGGACACCCCAGGCGTGTCCCTGCAGAGGCTGCGGCACATGGACAGAGAGAGCCGTTGAGCACGTCCCCTAAACCTGACTTCTGGTCTAAGAGAAGAACAATCAGCAACTTGGGGAGCCCCAGCTGAGCCCTGGGGTCCACCATCCGGGGACTTCAGGCAAACGGACCCTCCCCGACAGCCAGATGGCTCCACGCCAGGCTCGGGAGGCAGGACCCGGGCCGGGAGCCCCCCACCTCTCTTTATCACCGTCCCCGGCCCCGTGCTCACTCCGCTGGGGTTTTCCAAGGTAAAGATGACTCATGAATTTCTGTGAAATCTCCAGAGGGAATTTTAATTTAAATGGCCCCACCACTGACCAGGTCATCCACTCCCACCAGCCATGTGGGGTCGGCCAGGGGTCACCTGGATAACAAACACCTCTTTGGGGAAGGGGCCTCCTGGGGCCACTGCGGGGGGGGGGGGGCTGAGTGGGGGTGCCAGGCGGCAAGGTGGCTGGACAGAGGCGGAGGGAGTTGGGGAGGACAACAAAGGTGGGGTGTGGGGGTGACAGCCGAGCCTTGGGACGCACAGAGGGGCTTCGGATCCGTCTCAAAGCCGCCACCTGGCCTCTGGCTGTAGGAGCAGCAGTCAAGATGGGGACGGGGACGGGTGGGGAACTGAGACGAGGTGAGCAGTGGGGGTGCAGAGAGACCCTCCTGGCAGGGAGGGAGCAAGGGACCTGGCGGTCCAGGTTCCAGGCCAAGCACCTCGGTGAGATTGTCATAGTCTGAAAACAGTAATAGCGCTCAGGACAGCCAGCACCCCTACAGCCTGTGCGGGGCGTTGTTCCAAGGATCGACTTACTTACTAATAATCCCCGGTACCCAGGGAGTCCGGCCTCGAGCCTGCGCTTGAGCCTGCTAAGCAGCACCCCCTGAGGAGGGCACTGCTGCCACCCCATTTTACAGACCGGGAGACTGAGGCTCACAGACATGGAGTCACCTGGCTGGCAAATGGCAGCGTTATCTCTCAGTGATTCACCATTGTGGTAACTGAAGATGTCTCCAGACACTGCCACATGTCCCCTGCGGCCAGAATCGCAGGGTGAGAGTCACCACGTTAAAGGCAGCTCCACAGACCTGGGCCAGAGGGCTCCCTGATTAGCATGGTGGCTTAGGAATAATTTTTTATGAGTGAAATGAGTAGTACTGACGTCACTATGGTGTTTGGTTGGTGACAATATGGTTCAGACATCTTCTCTCTCACATGAACAGGGTGCAGGGACTTGGTAGGCCAGGGCCCTGGGTCTGTGGCTCTTACTGGACCTGCCACCCTTAGCCCTGACACACACACACGCATACATACACGCACGCATGTCTAGTCACCTGCCGAGGATGTGGACAAGAGCCTGCAGGCCTGAGCCCAGGACTTGAGCTGGGAGGAGCAGGTTGGGGTCCTCCAGCCTTCGGGGCCTGTTCGCGGAACAGTGGAGTTCCGTGCGAGACCTGCCTTCGCGTAACCTCCACCTGGTAGCAAGCCTGTGGGTGAGGAGAGACCAGGTCTGGGGCTACCTCCCCTTCTACCCAAAATAACCTGACCCCTGTCTGGGTCAGTCCCACATGGCGGGATTTGGATCCAAACCCAGGCAGCTCAACTCCCAAGGCCACCTCGGCTGCCCACTGGTCACTGGAGTGAGCTGCCCCAAGTCCTCCGTCATCTCAGGGACACAGACACCCTGCCACACACACACAGGGCTGGACATCAGAGCAGCTTCCCCCTACAAAACAGCCAAACGGGCAAAGGAAGAATCCACTCCCAC
>RJWJ010046167.1:0-11448 GCA_004363605.1 Indri indri | reverse complement strand
GCCACAGAGACGCGCTCTGTCAGCCACAGCTGAGATCACCTTCCGTCCCCCAAACAACCTCCGACTACACAAGCTATCGAAACCCTCCAGTGTCAGGATGGGGCACGTAACACCCCACGTGTGGTCGGTAATCAGGGTCCCCCCGCCGCAACCGGAGCACACACCGCACTTCCGGGATCGTCAAATCCCAGGTCTTGGTTGGCGTGACCAGCAGTAACTCGAGCAGAGTAAGATCGACGAGAAACACCTTGTCTGTGCTGCCGGAGGGGGCGCAGACGTCACCCTACCCTCCGTCCCACGGCAGCGGTGGGAGCGTCGTGGAGCAGAGGGCCCCTGCGTGGCGCAGAGGCGACGGCACCCCCGTGCACACGGCCCCCAAGGCCCCCCGCACAGCAGGCTAACTTCTCACCAGACCAGTCTGGTGACAGCAGAAAGCCAAGGACAGCAAAGCCTCTGTCAGTCCAGTGCTAAGACGGCGTCAGCACAGCGCGGAGCGCGCACCTCTCCACCCAGCGCCACCCACGAGGCCCGCGGTAGCTGGAACCCGGCCAGGCGGGCGGATTTCCATGAAGGGCAGGTCAGAAAGCTCTGCTGTATGGAACGGGGGCTTCGCATCCAGGTTTCTCAACGCCGGCTGTGCCGACCCCCCAGGGCCTGCAGAAACAGGCACCCCCAGCCCCAGCCCAGAGCCCTGGATGTGCGGTCGGGGGCAGGGCCCTGACACCTGCACTTCTCGGCTCCCAGGTGACGGAGGTGGTTGCCCCACTGTGAGAGCCATGGGTTGGGGTGGGGCACAGAGGACGGGCTGGTGGGCACACCTGCACCCTGCCTGCCGCCTGCCCGACACACCAGGACTCTGCGCAGCCAGACAGGTCTCGCTCCCACGGCCTCCTCTCCTGGGGACAGCGGAGAATGCCAGTGTCGCCGCCACAGCTATGGGCTCAGCTCCCAGTTCAAAGGGGTTCGGGGATCACCCGCAGCAGAGAAGCAGCCCTGCCCCGCAGAGAGTAAGCCCAGAGCCAGCGGGACGGCTGAGCGCAAAGCAGAGGACAGGGAGTGCCGGGAGGAGCCAGGGTCAGCACGAGGGCTCCGGGCAGCAGAGCAGCCCAGGCCACCCTGGTGGGGGCGGCCAGCACTGGAGAGGGAGGCCCTGCGTGGGCGGGACGCTCTCCTGGCCTGGCCAGGTCTGGGGCACGGCAGGGCCCTACCGAGGGACACTCGGCCAGAACCCCGCTGCCCCTCCCCACGTACCGTGTTTTGGGGACCGTGTTGCCGAGTCAAGCCTGTGCTTGGGCACATCCCCCTCCGTCCCGGGACAGGGCCTCGGGGGCCGGGCACCTGCTCCCACAGAGACGCAGGGACAGACGCTCCGGGGGGCCCGCACACGGGCAGACGCACCTCAGCCCCGAGACAGCCCGGCGCTCGGCGCCGCCGTGCCTGCAGAGCAAGACGTAGATCTAAGGTGCCGAGCAGGTCGGTGCTGAGCGCGTTTAGAACAGCCGAGTCGCTTCTGACAGACGCACTAATGAGAAACCAGACTGGCGGCATCTGTTGCCTAAATTCCGCGATCGTGAAACAGCTGATACCAGAGTTTGTTGGCTCGTGCCCAGTCCACTAATCTGCCCCGTGAGTTGTTGCCCAGCATGTACCCAGGCCCAGGCGGACTCTGCGCCCAGCGCTGGGGACCCCTGAGGAGGGAGGCGGCCCTCGCCCCCCGCAAGGCGACACGTAATATCACAAAGTCAAACCACAAATTTATCTGTGGAGCTTAAAATGAATTTTTTCTCGTCATGTGCTAACTTTCTACCCTGGGGTTTCCTGTATTAGACTTGAGTCCAAAACCGTCTTGGAAAGAACTCTGGGATATCTCAGCTTTGCACACTTGGGGTGAGGAGAAGGGGGGACGCAAATTAATCAGCAAATGCTCCCCTAGGCCCCAGCTCTGACAGCCACACAGCTCTGGCCCATAAAAACCAGACACTCACTCGCCAAACAGCGCAACGTGGGCGCAGACCTCATCTTGCCTTTAAGTAAGTAACACCTTGCGCTCGTCTGGCCCTGAAACCACACAGACCTAAACGGGTTGAACACTGCTACGTGTTTAATTGACTTGTAAAAGCAGCTTGTTTTTCTTCATTCTTTACCAACCTCTGTTTGCTCTTCCCTATTGGTGGAATCTGGGCACATGTCAGCGTAAATGCGGCAGGTCGGACGTCCTCCGTCCACAACTGCTGGTTCCGACTTCCAGCAACGCCAGCCCCGCAGGGAGCCGCGCTCCAGCCTCACGGACCCACGGACCCAGGCGGGAGGGGCCCCAGGGAGCTCCGGCCGCTCCTCTGCGTCCCAGCGCCAGGCGCGGCTTGCTGGTGCACGGGCCCCTGCCATCACATCCGGCTGCGACGCCCGCACAGCCCAGCCCCGTGAGAGCTCTCCTGGCATCGCCCGCCAGGCTCAAGTCTGGTTGGATGCAAGTTAGCGGATGAAATAAAACCTCCACGCCAAGAACGCTGGGGTTAGCGCGGCCTGCGACAACGCGCAGCAGACAGGCTTGTCCCAGCGCGGGTGGGGGCCAGTCACAAGATCACCTCCTGCAGGTCACAAAGTGGCCAACTGAGTCATCATCACCCACTTCCTGTCACGAGGGACGTGGGCCACAGAGACCACAGAACACCCGGAACGAGGGTCACGGCCCGAACACGCGGACCAGCTCCAGCTGCCGGCTGCAGCCCGCTGTCTCTAGTGTCCCCGCAACACAGCCTCGAATTTGTCACTGCACCAGACGGCTCGTGTGGCAGCTAGTGCAGAATCAGAGACAGCCCCCGCCGCCTGGCTCCCGCCCCAGTGACCCGCTCGCGTAAACCCACGTGTAAACGTAAGATCGTTCCTCCTGGTCGGTATTTTACTTTAAAGGCATCACCAGCTTGCTTGAAGAAGAAACCCAAACGCACTCTGTGAACAGCACGCGTGCGCGCAGAGCCCACCTGCATCACGGGCCAGTGACGTTCCGGGGTCCCCTCGGAGGCCGTCGTGACCCTGATGGACCAGCGGGAGCCCTGGGCCTGGGGGCTGGCGCCCGGGACTCCGGCCCTCCCCTCCCTTTGCACCACAGCTCGCGGCATCATTTCTGCCAGTCATGAGAACAGCCCGCGGCTGGTCCACAGCACCCGTGCTGTGGGCAGGCGCCGCCCTCTCGGCCTCTTTGGAGGAGGCCGGACGTGCAGACCAGGATGCCGACCCGTCAGCGTAACACGAACGTTCCAAAACCCGAAGCACTTCTGGCCTCAGGCGTTTCAGACCATGCTCGACCTGCGGGAATGCCCAGGCAGGTGTGCTCTGTGTCAGGCACGACACCTTCCCTCCACAAACACCTCTCAGCCACCCCAGCACACACCTGTGGTCCCAGCTACTCCAGACGCTGAGGCAGGGGGACGGCTGGAGCCCAGGAGTTCACGGCCACCGTAAGCCGTGGTCACACCGGTGAACAGCCACCGCAGTCCAGCCTGGGCAACACAGGGAGAACTTGTCTCAAAAAAACAAAACAAAACTGAGCACAGAGAGGTTGAGTAACCTGCTCGAGGTGACACAGCTGGCACACTGGAGTGGACCCTGGCCCCTCGTGCCTGTCTCTCGGCCCCGGGCGGCATCTATGCAGTCAGTGCCACTGTGCACTGAGACCTACCTGCTCTCTGACCCCAGCACGTGGCTGTCGCCCTGCACGATCGCACAGGTATGGTGAGCTGTGGCCAGACACACCCTCGGTGCTCACGGGTGTCCAACAATCCGTCTCCAAATCTCTTCTCTCCCCACAATGTGTCGTTCGGGAACACCCTCACGCAAGGGCGTCGACCCCGGGACCCCTGGCGTCTGGGCCAGGGGTGCCCGGCAGGTGTTGAACGGCACCCTACTCCCCCCTCCTCCCCAGCTGTGACAGACAGACACATCCCGGACCTCCACCTAACGTCCCCTGGGGGCAAAACCACTGCACCCACTGCACCAAAGAGAAGTCGCCCACCCAGAGTGCTCCCCGGGACGGGTGCGACGGGTGAGGGGAGCCGCACAGACCCCCGGCCCCCCGCAAGGCCACGGGCTCCCAAAGAAGGGAGGAGGTTTGCAGGTCACCTACGCACAACAGAGCCAAAGACGAATCCGCGTGGGCCCCTCCGCCTTCCTGCTGGCTGTGTCTTCACCAAGCGACGGCTTCTGAGCACCGTTCAGCAAAGCCAGAAGCTGGGGTGATGGGGGCCCCCCGGCCACGGTTTCTCGGAGGACCTTCTGGAAAGGGGCAGCCTCGCCCGCCCGGTCTGCCCATCTGCCCTGCTCCCCGGCGCGGGCTCCGAGCGTGCCTCTCCTTGCTCCCCTCACACACGCTCACGGCACGGCCCCCACGGGCTGAACAGGCACCAAGAGGGAGCAGAGGTCCGTGCGCAGGGACCCGCAGCCCCACAGCACCGGTGCCCGCCGCCTGGGGGACGCGCAGCTCTGAGACACACAGGCAAAACAGAAATGCGCGAGGAGTGTCCACACCGCTGGTCTACGCACCCCGTCCCAGCCGTGCTATTTGCGCTCCCAATGAACATCCCACACCTGGAGAAGCCCCCAGAGCAGGACAGACCGTCGTGAGTACCCCAGCACAGGGAGCACACAGCACAGACTGGTCATCACAGCTGGACTCGGCGCAGAGCTCCCCAGACGGAGGGAAACTGCTGCCAGGATGGACGAAACCTCACCACGGAGCAGGGAAAACTTCAAGTGAAGCTTAATTTTCGTTTGAAGATAGACGTACAGTACGGCTCTCACACGAGGGCAGCATTTACATAATTAAAGCTAACTGTGCAGCTACAGTTCCTACCACTGAAATACAGTTTACGGCGCGATGTGCACGTCAGTGAGTATGTTCAGTGAGCGTGCGCACATGTGTGTGCACGAGTGTGTGTGTGTCCACCTAAGTACCTGTCCGTGGTGAGCAGGAGCAGCAGGTGCACACACACGGAAGCACCCATGCGGGGACCCGGCAGCCCGGGCTAATCTCAGTCTCTCAGCGCGGCGGAGAGCGCACCTCCGTGAGGACCTCGACGTTCTCGTTGGTATTGTCACGATTACACGGCCTCGCGGTGAAGGTGTCTATTTTCCCCTCAGTCTGCAAAGCCTGGGAAGGCGAGGCCTTCGTCTTCCTCATGCCCCGGACCTCTCGGTGCGGGGTCCCCAGGCCCGGGCCGCTCCTGCCAGTGGTTTCCACCCACATGGCCACCTGCCGCTGCAGGGCTCAGAGCCACCAGCTCAGCACACCCCGGAGGGGAAGGATGGAGAAATAACTTTACTCCTATGAACTGGTGTTTGTGATGAACCCATCAGGTAAAACCGAAAGCTCGTCTTTGCCTTCTCGTGGGTGACCTTGAAAGGTTATCTATCCCATGGTGCCTCTGGACTCTGTCCCACCCTAACTTTACCTGAACCCTGACACGCAAGATCAAAAACGCGCTGCACACCGTGTTCACGAGCCTCACAATACTTCCCAGACCAGACGCATACAAAAATTTATGAAACAGTTACGAAATATTTCATTTGAAAGCAATGCCGCCAGCACGTATAAGCTGCGGCGCCTCTAAAACCTAGACTAGCTCTAGGGCGGGGGTCGCAGCTTCAGAGATCTGCAGCTCACTGAGGCCGTCCTCTGTCCGCCAATCTGTGGGGAAGCATTAAGCGGCCAGGCTGGCCCAGGCCCGGCCTTCTCTGCTGAACATCGGCGCACACGTCCGGCTTCTTGTTAACAGACGCGCAAGGCCGGCAGCACCCGGGTGGGGGGCGGGAGCCTGCGGAGCCCCAGGGGGCGCCCAGAACGAGGGTCTGAGAGGAGAAATCGCTGGCATTTTCTCGGGGACAGGACGTTTCCGTCCCCTCTCCCCTCCCGACACCCGACCCGGCTCTCTCCACTGAGGCCCAGGAAGGGGACGAAGACGGCAGAAAAGGCTTCCCCGAAGAAAACACCCAAAGATACTTCGTAAAACAAAACAAAGCCCAAAATGAAGATTCTCAGGCAAAACAGAGCAAAGTGTTTTTCTTTCCGCACGGCCTCCATTCCCACTGAGGATCCGCACAGGCGCATTCCTGAGGCCAAGCGCTGCCGCAGCCACAGGAAGTGATGAGCAGAGAAAGGAATGCCACCAGCTGGGACTCGGGAAACCACGCCAAGGCCTTCAGAACGTCACCTCCCTCCCGCGGCTCCTTGAGGGAATCGCTGTGGAACCGCCGGGTCCAGGGAAAACCAGAAGCCACGCAGCGTGGCGGGAGAGGACCAGGTCCCCCAGGACGCTGCAGGGTGGGGACCACGTCTCGGTTTGCACCAAGCAAGCCCCACGCGGAAACCCAGGGGCCTGTACGGAGCCAGCGGCGGGACTCTCCGGCCTGCGCCCCGCACCCCCACAACTGCTGCGTGCAGCTCTCGTCTGCAGAGAGGGGACCTGGTAATTCCTCACTCGTCACAGCTCAACCACCAGCATTTGCCACGGTTTTCTATGCACGTAGACCTGAGAGGATTCGCGTTTATCCCCAGAATGACGCCCCAACCCCACTCGCAGCCCAGCAAGTTTTCCACACGCACGGCCCAGTGGCGCTGGGGCTGGTCTCGGGCTCCCCAGCAGGTCACAGATCGGGGACTCCACCCGCCACGCAGCTGCCTGAGAGGACAGGTCGGAAACAACGAGGTATAAGAGAAAAACAAGTTGTGGGCCTAAAAATGAAAATTCCTTACACATTCAAAATATGAAAAATCAAGAAGAATTGTGGGGACGGATCTCAGCCGTGCAAACGCAGCAGCGGACACGGGCCGGCGTCGGGCAGCGCCAGGGGTGCCTCCTGGGGTCGCCGCAACCCTGCAACAGTGTGGGGCGTGCTCCCAGCCTTGGCATGCCAGGGGCGTGTGTGGGGCGTGTTCCCAGCCTTAGTGTGTCACGTGGGGAAAAGAAAAACGAAAGAGCTGCTTGAGAAACAGGAACGATTTTCAAACTCTGTGCGCCCTACTCAGCTTGACCTGCCCGTTTTTCTGCCGCGGATCTTGCCTAACAGGAAAGTCGGGGGAGCCGGCGGGGGCCTCCCTCAGGCTTCCATCCCGACGGCGACGCTGCACGCCGCCGCCCATCTCTGCACTGCAAGCGCATGTGTGTGCACATGTATGTTTGTGTGTGCACAACCGTGTCCCTCACCCTGAACCCTCCTCACGGGCACGGCTGGACCGCCCCATCCCCAGGAGAGACTGAGTGTGTCACTCCTGCAAGTGCTGGGGACCCGAGGTCCTGGCCAGTCCCGGCCAGGCGTTTTCAACGTGAACCTCACAGGGGAAGAGTCTGCTGCTCTTCAGACTCGGCCCTGGGCAGTGACTGGCCCGAACCGCCGGCCACTATGAATGTCGTCACTGTGACTGGACGCACAGAGGGACTTCTCCTCTGCCTGCAGGGGTGCGGCCTCCACCCACAGAACCAGCCCTCCCCGCAGGTGAAGGCTGGGGGGCAGGTGGGGCCCGGAGGCTCCTGCCTCGAGCAATCGCCCCACGAACCCCAGAATCTCAGCAGCGGGTGTCTTGGAGGTCGGTCTGGGGGCAACGTCCGAGAGGGCCGGCATCCTTCCCAGGCTGCTCCAGCTCTGGGGAACCCTCGGGGTCACCCCAGCCCAGGCCACCGAGCCTGCCAGCTGCAGCCTGAGGGACCTGGAATTCCCCACAGAGCCTCCTCCCAGAGGCCATGGGAAAACCAGCCCTGCCAGAGCGTCCCGGCCCAGACCTCTAACGATAGCCCAGGCTGGGTCTCCGCTGACAGCCCTGTGCCTAGCTTAACTTGCCTTGGGAGGCCCGGCTTAGCCTGGGCCCAAATAAGGCAGCTGCCCTGAGGCTTGGGGTGCTGGCGGCTGAACCCCCAAATGCCAGAGTTGAACGGCCTGCCCCTCGCCCCGTGGCTTCGCCCCACCAACAGGCGGGAACCTCCAGACGCGGAAGCCGGAGGGCTGGCACTGAGGCACTGAGCGCAGAGCTCTGCCCCCCGGGGTGGCCCAGGTGTTGCAGGTGGTTCAGCTGGAAAGTCGGTCTCCAGCGGGTCGGCCCTGAGTCCAGCCCCGGCCTCTGTGCGCCGTCCCTGCTGTGAGCAAGGACCATAGGCTCCCGTGACGCCTGCCGCTCTGCCGAACGGGCCCATAAACGCGGCATTTAAAGGGACGCTAAGAAGGACAGGGCCTCGGGCGGGAGCTGGCCACCTCCATCTGCAGAAGTGACTCGATGACACACCCAGGAAAGGCCGTTCCTCACTCGCCACAGAAGCGCCTGGGTCAGGTCGGTGTTGGCCCTCACAGCCATGTGGCGCCAGGTCCCTGCACCCAAATGCTGGTGCTGCAGCTCACTCCGCAAGGAGACTCCTGCTGCAGGTGCGACTCCGGAACTCTCTCTGCTCCTGGGAGCCTTGGAGGACAGGAGTGAAGTGCGTGGCCGGGTGGGTGGCTCACACTGCAATCCCAACAGCGCAGCAGAGAGGGAGCGTCCCCGAAGCCCAGGCGTGGGGGCCGCTGTGAGCTGTGATCGAGCCCCAGCTGGGCGACACGGCAAGACTCCATCTCCTAAAACATCTCTCCTGTGCACGGCCATGACCGGTGGTGATGCAGCCTCGCCCTACTACAAGAGCCACCTGCTGTTCGCGGGGCTGGTCCAGGGTCCCCTGAGCAGAGACCGATTCTGGTGGAAGGGAGGGTGGTGGAGGTATGCAAAATCAAAGCAAATCAGCTGTTCTAGTAACTTCCAGAAGTGGATTTAGAACCATAAAGAAAAATCTCAAGCGCTAAAAAAGAAAGTCAAATTTTCTTCCTCGGAAGGAAAGAAGCAAAGCGCACAAGGCTGCCCCCGCAACCAAGGCGTAGCTGGGTGAGTCGTGCCGCTAGCCGCTTAACAGGAAAGGCAACAACCAGCAGACACGGAGACCAGCGCAGATGCCCGGCCGAGCCGGCTCGCACCCAGGGAGCTCCCGCTCAGCTCAGCTCACGGAACACGGGGCCCAGACCCGGCGCCAGGGCAGACACGACAGCGACGGGAGCTCAAACTCCGCTGACTTTCCCAGGGAAGCCTCCGTCTCATCCCGGGACCGTCAGTGCCAAGCGGGCACAGGGAGAGATGGTGGTTCCCGGCCAGGGTCTCCTGACGTGGCCCCGTCCCGACGCCCACGAAGGGTCTTCGCGGCTGGTGAGGGGCCCCGAGCAGGGCACCTGGTTGCCGTCAGGAAAGGCGTCACCACCGACCTGCTCTGAGTCACCTGAGTCAGAGAAATACACAGGCCTTAATTTGCCTTTGGAACTTATCCCTTCCGCAATCCAGGTCCGAGGTCGGGCAACTCTTCACATTTTGAGAATGACTCCAGTAACATGGAAAGAACCCTAAGAGGGCAGAGGGCACGGGAGCGTCCCCGGGGTGCAGCACTGATCTCTGCCCCCAGAGATAGGCGCCCCCACGTCTGGGGACGCTCGAGCTAGAGATGCACGAGCCCGGCCGCGTTTAGGCCATCAGGATGCCGCTGTTCCAAAGGCGTCAGGCGGAGCCTTAAATCCTGGTGACCGTCCCAGTGTGAGGCTCAAGCTTGGCTAAAAACTGGAACTAACGACGCCAGACCTCGGGGAATCCGCCCTCCACGTGGAAACACACTCAGGATTGTCAGATACTGACAGGACAAAGAGTCTGGTTTTGATAAAATATACACAAACAAAATCTTCCAGACACTCTGCTTCCCTGAGGGGGCCTTGACTTTGCCCTGGTAACCTGGTGTGACAACCAGCCCGGTCCTGGCACACGGCGAACACCCGTCCTCTGGACTCTGCCTCATACTTGGAGAAAACCGGACCGACCGTCTGTTGCAGACGACGTAACTGTAAGTTCCCTTTGTCCTGCGTCCGAGCGCCCCGGACACGGAGGCAGGACCCCAAGCCCCATCAACATGCCCGAGCCCCGGCGCCTCCCACGCCCTCACTCACTCGCCCCTGCGCAGGGCAGGCCGCCTTCCCACGGGTAAATGACGTTCTCTCCCGGGCCTGGGCATCCTCCACAGAATGTTCTCTCGGTGTTTAAAGCTGTGATTGCTGAGTTCCTCTTTGCTCTTCACTCGCTCACCTGCACAGACACACGACGCCACGTCCACGCACGACAGACGCAGCCCGGTGTTTACGAAACAGACCTCTCCCGACTAGTTCGCCTCTTGGCTGTCCACGCGTGTTCCCACGCTCCCAGCGGAAATCCAGGTGACAGACACCTGTGGGCCTTTACTTCTGCATAAACTCACCTGTGTGCTGCGATTCTTCCAGGGCCCGACATTAGACGGAGTTTTGCATTTTGCTTTTCTTTCTGACCATACCCCAACTTCCTGCAAGTCCTGTGGTGTGGCCTGGGCGTGACGCTCCTCCACAGCCATGGGGCAGCACGACCACCCTTCCAGCGGCACTTACTTTACTTTGCTCACTTAGCCGCTGGCCACGGTGCTGCTGCCGTGACGGAGGCCCAGACAGCGGCGTGAGGCCCCCCCACCCGTGATCTCACAACCGCTGTCTCGCCTCGCACCCTCCGGGCCACCGGCACCTGCAAGGACGTGATGTCCGAGTCCCCACGTGGCCCCCCGAAGGCCCCCTCCTGCCCGCCTGGAGCCCAGAGGCTGCCCACACGCACCCACTGGCCACCCCGGCCAACATTCCTCACCAGCCCACCCGAGGTGATTCTCCCCTTCTCAGAACCCCCCTCTCTCCAGGCAGGTTCAAAGCCCCGCCCTGCCCATGGGCCCAGCACCCTGGCGGAGTCTGCCTGCCCGGCCCTCTCAAACGTGCCCGGGGGCTGCGTGGCTGGCCATCTGCCCCAAGCCCACGCCTTCCCAAGTCCTCTCCCCTCTGACTTCCGTCCCAGCCCACGCTGGTCAGTGTGCTTGTCTGGGGCCTCCCAGGCCGACGCCCACCACCCGCCAGCGGCCCCTTCCTCCCTCTGTTCACCGACTGCCTCTTGGCCCTCAAGTCCCAAGCCTCTCTCCTTTCCTGCCCTCCACGACCCGCCCCCCATTCAAGTCCACGGTCACGGAGAAAGGAAAGAACCCTCTAAACCGACAGGATCGGGGTGAGGACAGGAACGCTGGCGTCACACACGAGGGTTCAGATCCCAGCGTGGCTCCTACAGGCTGGGCGACGCCGGCCAGGTTAAGTGCTAGGAGTCTCTGTTCCTGAACCTGAATGTCATGGAGTTGGGGGAATTAAATAAAATAGGAAAACTACCCACGTGAGAGCTGCATCCCTGCTCCACCCCCGACATGCCGCAAACCCGCTCCCAATCCCAGGTATAGCCCAACCACGCACGTTAGTCCTCGCGAGTTAAAAATAGCACAGGCAGCTGAGCTGAGCTCGGTTAAGAGAACACCCAAGTTAATTTTAGCATGAGGAGAGTCTAGGATCTCC
>RJWJ010046166.1:0-11468 GCA_004363605.1 Indri indri | reverse complement strand
GTCTTGGGTTTTGACATGCCTTCCTCAATAAGCTTAATCATTTCTAGCTTTTGATTGAAAGTGCAAGATGTGTGACTCTTGCCTTCACTTGAATATTTAGAGACCATAGTAGGGTTATTAACTAGCCTAATTTTAATATTATTGCATCTCAGGAAATAGGGATGCTTGAGGAGATGGAGAGAGACAGGGGAACAACTGGTTAGTGGAGCAGTCAGAATACATGCAATATTAAGTATGTGTGATTAAGTCTGTTGTCTTATATGGACAGGGTTCTTGGCACCCCAAACTAATTACAGTTGAAACATCAGCAATCACTGATCACACATCACGACAGATACATTAATAATGAAAAAGTTTGAAATACTATGGGAATTACAAAATGTGACACAGAAACATGAAGTGAGCACATGCTGTTGGAAAAATGGTTCCAATGGTCTTGCTTGATGCCACAAACTTTCAACTAAAAATATATATTGATGAAGTACATTAAAGTGAAGTATCCCAAGAATGGAAAAACAAGCACCGCATGTACTCACCATCAAATTGGTATTAACTGATCAACACATAAGTGTACATATAAGAATAACATCTATTGGATGTCAGGCAGGGGGGAGGGGGGAGGAGGGGATGTGTATTTGCATACACAAAGAGTGCAATGAGCACCATCCAAGGGATGGGCACACTTGAAACTCAGACTTGGTGGGGAGTGGGGAGGCAAGGGCAACATACATAACCTAAACATCTGTACCCCCATAATATGCTGAAATAAAAAAAAAATTTAAAAAAAGCGAAGCACAATAATGCAAGGTATGCCTATACAGAAGGTTTATTTATGTGTTGTTTGTTTTTAATGCTATATTTTTGATAATGCTTTTCTTACAATGGAAATTTTACTTAGAAGCTAATCTTTTTTGTCTTTGCCTGTGTTAGTGAGAGGTGTTAGTGAAATGGTTAATGGTGTGGAGGCAGAAGTAATATCTTTATAAATGTTTTTATTTAATTTTAGAGAAAGATTTAAAGTTGCTAAGCTTATTTAGAACCAACAGTGAAAACTACAGTGGCCAGGTGAGAAGATGGTCAGATATGTGATGGTGGATAACAAACACATTTAAAAAGAAAAAAAAAAAAGAAGAAAAAAGGTTTTTAAAAATTGAGGTGGTTGAGTATTAAAAGAAAAAAGAGTGTAGATTATGCATTAACTTAACAGCAGAAAAATTTCAGAAAAGTGGAGTAAGTATAAATATTTTTTATTGATTAATTAATATTAACAAATCTAAAAAATTAAAAAACAGTCGGACATATCTATTCTGAGTAGGCTCATTTACTGGTCATTGTGGAATACACAATAATGGAAATATATGTGTTTTTCTTTGTTGAAAATCTACCAATTCATGTTCTACGTTAGTGAATTGTTTTATTGTTATTTGCACCTATTAGAACTGACTTTAATTATTATTTAAAAATTCACTCTTTTCCTTTGGTTAGATACCCTGTAGTGGGATTTCTTGATCAAATATTAAATCTATATTTATTTATTTGAGGAATATCCATACTGTTTTCCATAGAGGTTGTACTAATTTGCAGTCCTAGCAACAGTGTATAAGCGTTCCTTTCTCTCTGCATCCATGCCCGCATCTATTGTTTTTGACTTTGTAAGAGCCATTGTGAGAGGGATAAGATGATATTACAAGTGTGATTTTAATTTGCATGTCCCTGATGATTAGTGATGTTAAACATTTTTTCTTATGCTTGTTGGCCATTTGTCTACCTTCTTTTGAAAAGTCTCTGTTCATGTCTTTTGACCACTTTTTAATGAGTTTTTTTTTTCTTACTGATTTATTTGAGTTATTTGTAGATTCTGGTTATTAGCCCTTTATTGGCTGCATAGTTTGAAAATATTTTCTCCCAATCTGTAGGTTGTATATTTACTGTGTTGATTATTTCTTTTGCTGTGCAGAAGCTTTTTAAATTTAATCAAGTCCCATTTATTTATGGTTTTTGTTGCTATAATTGCTTTTGGGGTCTTAGCCATAGATTCTTTGCCTAGGCCAATGTCTTTTGCAGCAGTTTGGATGGAACTGGACACCATTGTCCTAAGTACCCAAGATTGGAAAAACAAATACCCCATGTACTCTTTAATAATTTGGAACTAGTTGATGGGCGCACATGGGCATAGAGAGAAGTAAAAGTCATTAGAAATCAAGAAAGGAGGCGGGGAGGAGGGAAAGGGTAAAAACATACCTAAAAAGTACAATGAACACTATCCAGGTGATGGACACACTAATAGCCCTGGCTTAAGCATCATGAAAGGTATTCATGTAACACAAATATTTGTACCGCATTAATATTTTGAAATAAAAACATGAAAAAACTTTCAACTTTAACATTATAGTACCTTATCAGATACTTTCCTCCATTACTATGAATTTTAAAGTCATGACATAATTACATTACTGTTTTATTAAAGTATATAAAAAGTCATTTGATAAATAGAAAAATATTCAAATTTTATCATATAAGGAAATCTCAAGATACTGTATAAGTCCGTTTATTTTATTGAACAAGAATACAAAATATTAAAGATGAAGCATATGAGTTTGGAAAATTTATCATTAATATTCAACTATATTTATTTTAACTGCTAAATTGCAATAAGATTTTAGACTATATCTGCCGAAGAAGAATAATGTCTTAAGAGTTGCCAAACACAAGACATATATGGGCTGAAAATAGTTTTAGGGCCTTGTAAAATGTCTTCTTTAAAGTTTATAAATGGAAGACCTATTTTCCTATTGGTGATTTATTGCTAAAAAATTATGTCACCTATTTAAGAGTTATTCTTCAACATAATAAATGCTATCCTTTTACGTAGCACAGTTGCATATAAATGACAACTCTGACCAATAAAGTTAAACTATTTTAATAAAAAGTAGGTAAAGCTTCTATTAAATGTCAATTATAAAGGGGCCTTTCATATCTGCAGTTGGCTAAATGTTTAATGGATAAATATATTACAATATATATGTATATGTTAAGAATATTTAGAGAAAGTGGTATAATATAGAACATACTATAAGGAAAACTAGAAAGTTAATATACATTTTAAAGAAATCATTTTGTTTATAAAACAGAATATTAGTGTTATGAAAATTATAGAATATCCTAAGAAATTCATATACATGCTCCAAGTAATAACAAAACAAAAGTTGGCAGTAGAGACCAAGTGAGAAAAAGTATGGAATATGTACAAAGTTTTATAAACATGGTATTTATGTGTTTTCAATGATGATGTGTACTCTCACTAAAGTACTAGGTTATTTTTGTTGGTTTTTAATCTTACATCTGAAATACCTTTAAACATACAAATCAACCAACAATCCTCCTCAAAATATTTAAAATTTAGTTGACAGATGACCCCCATGAACACATAAATATGGTTGTAAATGGAAAAATTATGAAATTTGTATAATTCTCCCCCAAATATGTAATGGTAGGAAATTTCTGACATGCAAAAACTTCAGTTGAAAAAAAACACAGTTTTTTATAAAATCTAAAATTTTAATATATTATAGAAATGTGACCTATATCTCAAGAAATGCCATTTCTTAAAATGCCACATTAATTATTTATATACATCTCAGTTTTACAAGAAATAAACGAAATGTGTTGAAAAATCATAAGAAAGTATCAAGACATTAAAATAAAAAATGAACACTTTAATCAAATATCTGGTGTATTATTATATGTTTCACACATCAAAATTACAGTTGCTTTTTATATAGCCGTAATATTTTCCAACTTTTCCAAATGACTGAAAAATCATAATTTGTTAAAAATAAGCAAAACTTGTATATATGCACAATGTAATTCCTAACCATTATACAATACATTCAGAAAAAAAGCTCCAAGAAGTTATACATAAGCAAGAAACTGCTAGTAACACGAAACAAATTCATCAATGTTAAATACAATGTTTCAGAATACTCACTGAAGATATATGAAAAAGATTAACAGTGTGCCTCCTCCTAAACAACTCATTTAACAAAATTCTCTTCATTAGATAATTTATTGACAAAATAATTGTATAGTTTCACAAAACAGATCTTCAATATTCCTGAATAACAGTCTTTGCCCTTTGTGCCAAGTACACAAAATTATTCTGAATAATTGTTATCTTTTTATTGCCTATATATAGTTTCTTCTACCAAGTCACAATCAGATTGTAACCCTTTATATTTTTCCAGGACCTTAGGATGATTTTCTCATTTGAATCATTATTCAAAATCTTATGTCTATTCATAATTTTGATAAATTGGTGATAATTTAAAATATAAAAACAATAATTATGCTCATATATAATTTTTTAAAAAATAACAGTAATTAATTATCTAGATAATATAAGAGACAGGAGTAATTAACAGATCTCAAAAAAATGAGATTACCAAAATCTAGAAGAAAATTAATGGTTTGCTCAGGAGGCCCAAAAGCTACTTTCAGGAATAAGGATCCCAGTTTTGAATTTAACAGTGAAGTATCTTATGTGTGTGTGTGTGTATGTATATATATATATATATATGCATATACACACACACAGACACATATATACACACACCTATATACATATATACACATAAATCAAATTATATATTTGTGTATACATAAATATCTTCCGATGGTGGTGTTTATTTAGTTTACCTCATCTCCTCCACCATACCATAGTCTGAACTTTCTGCATGACTGCCACAGCATACTCATAGTTCTACTTGTATCTACTATGCCTCATAATTGGAATGTCAATTTCCCATGTGTCAGCTTATCTACTGCTAAAACTTCAAACACGCACTAAATGGAATAGTATTCACCTTTAAAAATAAGGAAATCCTGCCATATACAATAGCATAAATAAACCCGGAGGACATTTTGCTAACTAAAATAAGCCAGTCACAGAAGGACAAATACTGCATGATTCCACTTATACGAAGCATCTGGCCAGGAGCGGTGGTTTACGCCTGTAATCCTAGCTCTCTGAGAGGCCAAGGAGGGAGGACAGGTTGAGCTCAGGGGTTCCACACCAGCCTGAGCAACAGTGAGACCCCCGCCTCTACCAAAGAGAAAAGAAAAAGAAACAAAATACACAAAACAACAAAACCCAACCTGGCGTTGCGGCACTTGCCTGTAGTCCCAGCTACCCGAGAGGCTGAGGCAGAAGGATATCTTACAGCCCAGGAGTTGGAGCTTGCAATTAGCTGCAGTGACGCGACTGCACTCTACCCAGGGACACTGAGTGACATTCTGTCTCAACAAAAAAGAAAAAAAAAAAAAAAAAACAAGACAATGAAGCATCTAATATAGTCAAACTCACAGAAACAAAGAGTAAAATGGAAGTTTCCAGAGGGTGGGGGAGGGGGGATGGAGAGTTGCTGTTCAGTAGGTAAAGTGTCAGTTTTACAAGATGAGTAAGTCCTAAAGATCTGCTGCACAGGAATGAAGAAGGACAAGGCCCTTGCCTTGGTGCTGCCCCACCTTAATCCTGTCCGGGGGACTGCCATACCTAGGGGAGGAGGGAAGGCCCTACCAATCTACCAAACAGAACTTAGCACACCAACTGCAAAAGAATGCAGGGGCTTCTCTAGCCCACCGGCCAAGGGGCATAGCTACAATAAAGTCTGGAAGGTGAATTAGGACGACCTAAGGCTAATTATCATGTCATTAGCTTAAATCTATGTTGCGGTCCCACCCCTGCAATGGGCTTTTAGAGAGACTCATGGGAAATCCCCATGTGCAGTAGGACTCAGGTCATATCACTCCCAACTGTCCATCAAAGTAGTTCCATGATGATGTCTGAACCATGGAGAGGTGCCTATCTGGACACTACAAAACAAGACACAGACCATAACCAAGGTCTCTTTTGCTATGACAAGGGGTCTGATCATCATTCGTGGCATATGTATCTTGCTCTGTAAACCTATATCTTGCTCTTGCTCTATAATCCTACTTTGCTACCCCTCAGTAAATTTCTCCTTGTTCTTGCCTTACTTTGGTGTGTCTGATCATTCTTTGGCCAAGACCATACCAAGAACTGAGAACAGAGAACAAGATTGCCAAACCCAAACTTATGCGCTTTAGAATTTGTTAAAAAGTTATATTTCATGTTAAATGTTATTACAACAAATTGGAAAGCACCCCAATATCCAGTCACCATCCTTTCTCTAATGGACTACTGTAGTACACATGACTTGTCTTACTGCTTCTCCTAGCATTTTGTTCTTCTTTATTTTCTAGTAATTTTCCACACTAGAACCTGATTGACATTTTATAAACATCACTTGGATTTTGAGTTATTTATATATTTTAGATAATATTAACCTTTTTTTGGATTTAATGCTTTCAAATATTTTCTCCTGTTGGTTGTCTGTCATTTTTTTGTTGTTGTTTCCTTTGCTCTGCAGAAACTTTTCAGTTTGATGTAGTGCAACTTACTTATTTTTGCATATGTTACCTAGGATGTGGAGAAAATGGAATTCTTATAAACCATTTGTGGAAATGTAAACTAGTATAATCATTATAGAAAACAATAAGGAGTTTCCTCAAAAAAAAAAAAATAGACTACCATATAATTCAGCAATCTCACTTCTGAATAGGTATCCAAAGGAATTGAAATCAGGACCTTAGAAATACACCTGCACTCCCATGTTAATGGCAGCATTGTTCACAATAGGCAATGCACGGAAACAATCTAAGTGTTCATCAGCAGATGAATGGATAAAGAAAATAAGGATAAAAAAGAAAGGAATTCTGTCATTTACAACAACGTGAATGAACTTGTAAGACATTATACTAACTGAAATAAGTCAGACACAGTAAGAGAAATACTGCATGATCTCACTTTTATGTGGAATCTAAAAAAAGTCAAACTCAGAGCAGAAAGGTGGTTACCATGAATCAGGAGGTTGGGGAAATGGGGAGATCCTGGGCAGGTGGAAATGAGGAGATGTTGATCAAAGGGTAGAAACTTTCAGTTATAAGATAAATAAGTTGTGTAAATGTAAGTTGCAGCATTGTGACTATAGTTAATGATAATGTGTTTGTGTGCTTGAAATTTACTGAGTGTAGATCTTAAGTACTATCTCACACACACACACACACACGGTAACAATGTGAGATGATGGATATGCTAATTAGTTTGATTGTGATAATCACTTCACGATATGTATGTATATCAAAACATCACATTGTGCACCTTAAATACATGCAATTTTATTGCATATATTGTATATATTGAGGTTAATTATACCTCAATAAAGCTGAAAAAAGAAGTAAAAAAGAAATAAAAAATAAAAATCATACCCTAGCCTACCATCCATATACAACTACCAAAAATAGTTTAATGTAATTCTATCTAGATTCAACTGTGTGATTATATTTTTGTATAGCCATATTAATATAAATCATATGAAATCATATAAACTTTTTAATATCTGACTTTTTTCTCATTATAGGAGAAATATATGTTTATAGCTGTAAATTTGGAAGCTTACATAAAATTTGAGTAAAGTAAAATAAAATAAAATTTAAAATATTCTTTCTCCCCAAATAAAATAAAATAATAAAATAAATAAAAAATACCATGTGTTTCATCTGACTCCTTGGATTAACTTCCTTTAAAGTATCATATTTTACTTTGAAATAAATTTAAATTTCCTATTTTGACACCTAATGTATTGGTTAGACCCTGACTTTTTTCAACTCATTTCACAGATCATGCCTCTGTCTCTGCTTCAACCACTTAGTTTTTTGTCTGCTTGTTCGTTTTTGCTTTACTTTATGCTTTTTTTTTTTCCTCAAATGCAGCAGGCACTATCCTGTATTTTGAATCCTTATGCGTTCTGTGTTTTTTTTTTGTTTTGTTTTGTTTTCATTCTTTAAGAGCTTTAAGTGGTTGATTGAGTCTGTACGTTGTTGGCTTCCCTGTATAATTCCTTGATAACAATAACTAAATGCTTCCAATATATCTACTTTATTATTTATTACAGGAATCCACTTTATAATGATTCTTTTTTGTGCATTATCTGCTTCCCTTCACAATTTATAAGCTTGTTTTTTGTCATAGGCCTTGCTGCTTTTTCTGACTCTTATATTCCCAGCATCTAGCATTGTTACAAACCCCCAGTAAACACTCATTAACTTGACACTGAATAAATCAGTATAAAAATAAATGCATTATTATAGAAGTAATCGGACATCTTGAAAGCATTTTGCCTCATTCCTGGCTTTCTTTCTATTTGTATTCCTATACCTCCTCATTTCTGAAAGTGTTTGACAGATAAAAGTTGAAAATAATACTATGGTAAAGTCAAAAGCCTTCACTGAAATGAAGGAAAGTAAGAAACACATTGCCACAGCCAGAGTTTTCTGGAGTTTTTGTCTTATGGCTCCTGATATCTCATTATATTTGGAAGCCAGGTCATAAAAACTGAGAGTAGGATGAATGTTTGCAATCTGAGTGTTAAGGGGTAATGGAGAATTAGAGAGGTTCTTAGTAGAAAAGCAGATTTCCTCATGCAGTGTTAAGGGTAAGTTAAAGTTTATAAGCATGGATTTATATTTAAAAATATATTTGAACTTTGAGATTTCCCTGAGTAATGCTCAATAACCTGAACAGCTCTCAGAGAAGGTAGACTATAAATATAATCTAAGTTTAGGTTTCTCTCAACCATGAGCAGAGCAATGATATTGTGGAATGATTTAAATGACAGACCTTAGAATTTAAACTGATTTTGAAGGGAATTACAGTAAGATGTGGGATGATAGGCAGAGACAAGGTAAAAGAATCAATGAACTCGGAACACTAATGGAGAGAAGAGCCCCGATAGTGGGCTAATCTAAAGAAAAACAAATGCTTGTTAGGTTAGTGGTGTCTTTCAAGTGATGCTAGGATGCAGAATAGAATCAAAGGAGTGAATGGCTGGAATAAAGAAGTATTTGGAAAAGAAAGGATGTAGTGAGATGGTGGGAATCCCATGCTTCCTGCCCATAGGCATTGGGCTTACAGTGTCATAGAGTTTACAGGAAGAGTCATAAGATTCCTTGAGTAGAGAATCTTTCAGTAGAGTAGAATACTCAAAGTCTGAGCATATCATGGGATTCTCCCCCTTAACAAGGCTAAGTATATAGGGAGTTTGTTTATCCTGGGCCTAAAGTACCAAAAGGCACATAGTGACAATGAAGGTGCCATAATTAGGATTGCAGACTATAGATTCAGATTGCCTGGATTCAATCTCAACATCACCACTTACCTACGGGGAGGGTTTCTGCGCAACCCTTACAGTCTTTGTGACTAAGTTAAATGCTTAAAACAATATTGCACATAGTGTCAATGCAAGAAAAAATAAAATCCTTTAAGATCATACATTATAAGGGAGTAAGGTAGAGAGGTTTGACCTTGGGATGGTGCCTCACAGATTATTATAGGTAACACCAATAAATTCTGCTCTATCACCTTATAGAACCTAATAGAAATTATTCTCAAACTTTATTTTCAATTAATTATTTGAGACGAAATGCTCCAGATTTTGTAAGAGCTATGAGAGCTTGCTCAGTCCAAAGGGGCCCATTCTAATTCCAAACAATTGATTGGAAAAAAACCTGAATTATCCAAGTAGATTTTTAACTTCCTTGCTTATCACAAATCCTAAAAATTCCTTATTTAAAAATGGGAACTGTTAGAATCCAAGGGAAAAGATGAACATTGTTGGCACGGTGGATGTGCTGGCCTACAACAGTGGTTCATGCTTTAACTTCAAATTTAGAATTGCTTTATTATTGCTTTATTTCATGTGCACATACTCAGACACTCCTCTGAAAGTTCGACATTGTGATAGGGTGACTGGTTTTACAAGGTGTTCTATCCCAAGCAAACTACTGTGTGGGAACCTCTGTTATATTCATTAGGCTTCTGTGCTGAGTAAAAATTACCACCTCTGAGTTTTTTACTTAATGAGAGAGCTTTCCTGAGAATGCTTGATGTGTGGCTGAGAGAAGAAGGTGAACCTTTGTTTCAGGGATGGAGAAGGATATAATTTAGGAGCTGCTATCTATAGCTTCTCCTTCTTTATGCTCAAACAATAGAGCCTTGTCACCTAGTTCGAGTTCTTGGGATCTGTTTGGTGTCTAGAAAGATTTACTGTAGTCTTGCAATTTAGTTGTTTGTACTAATGAATAAGCTTTTAAACTGAAACAGTTTGAGTAGGATTTTTGCCAGCTCTTTTAAAAAATATAATGCCTTTCAAGTAAAAGCTAAAGTAACTTTTAATTTAAAACTAGTTAAGTCACTTTATCTCAAAATACATCTTAAAATCTTCTTATGGGATTTTTATTCATGTCATTATTCACATAGGCATGCATCCCTCCTCCTTCCTACAGCTTTTTATCACTAGAATTATCATTCTATCACTCATTTGCCTCAGACATAATTTCTTCATTGAAATATTTAAGTGAATTGTTTATTTTTTAGTAACAGTGCTATTCAAAAGCATTCTGTTCCCTAAATTCCATCTCAGTAGATGGAGTGTATTTCTCCTCCTGTGAACTTTGGCTTCGCTGAATGACTTGAAGGGTGGGATTGGGGAAGGGTAAGTAATATAGGCTCATGCAAATTCAAGGTTAGATTCTGTTTTTATTTAAAATTTTTCCATGCACATTCAAGATATAATTTATGAATATTACAAAAACCTTTATGCACACAAAATGGAAAATGTGGAGGAAATGGGCATATTTTTAGAAAAACACAGCCTCCCCAGACTCAACCAGGAAAAACTAGAATTCCTGAACAGACCAATATCAAGTACTGAAAATGACACAGCAATAAGAAACATTCCTAAAAAGAAAAGTCCAGGACCAGATGGTTTCACACTCGAATTTTGCCACACCTACAAAGAAGAACTGGTGCCTATCCTGCAGAAATTATTCTACAACATCGAGAAGGATGGATTCCTCCCCAACACATTTTATGAAGACAACATAACCCTGATACCAAAACCAGGAAAGGATACAACAAAAAAGGAAAACTACAGACAAATATCCCTTATGAATATAGATGCAAAAATTCTCAAAAAAATTCTAGCTAACGGAATCCAGGTGCTTATTAAGAAAATAATCCATCATGACCAAGTGGGCTTCATCCCAGAGATTCAGGGATGGTTCAACATATGCAAATCTATAAATGTAATACACCACGTAAACAGAAGCAAAAACCAAAACCATATGATTCTCTCAATAGACACAGAAAGAGCATTTGACAAAATTCAACACCCTTTTATGATAAGAACGCTTAACAAAATAGGCATAGATGGGGCTTACCTAAAAATGATACAAGCCATATATGACAAACCCACAGCCAACATCATACTGAATGGGGAAAAATTGAAAGCATTCCCACTTAGAACTGGAACCAGACAAGGTTGCCCACT
>RJWJ010046165.1:0-11470 GCA_004363605.1 Indri indri | reverse complement strand
CTATTTGAAAGTTTTGCTATAGGAAACAGGGAGCCATTGAAAGTTTTTAATCAGTGGTGTGACATGGTGAGGGTTATGCTCTAGGATGATTGACTTTAACGGATAGGAAGGGTGTCAGACTGGGCAAATGACTGGGAAGCAGTTGTAATAATACGGGTAAGAAATAAGGAGGTTTTAAAGTTAGACAGCAGCAGTGGTTGGAGAGAGAGGATATGGTTTTCTCCTCTCCACATTTTTGTTATTGATCTTTGGTAGCTTTGCTTCTGTGACTGTTAAGGTGTTTCTTTCAATCTTTTTCTTATTGATGATATGAAAGAAGATAATTTAGAATAAGTTGGTAGAGAAGGAACCTAATTTCTCCTTTTGTGGTAGTGCAGTTTTGTAATTCCAGAAGCAGATATTCTCACAAAACTAAAGCTAGTTTGGTTATAGATATTCTAATAGGTATTTGACAACGTACAGAATTTATAAGAATAGATACGGGACATTTGGTTTCTTTTGTTACTTCTGCTATTTGAAAAATTTGTTTACTGCTGACATGCAACTTAATTGCTTAACATGGGACTTTCATGCACAAGTTTATAAATACTTGTAAAAGCTGATTAAGATTTGGGGAGAGCCATCAATAAAAACTGGAGGCAATAATACACAGAAATCAATTTGGTTGTCCTGTGGTATTAAATAAAACTTTATTACATTATGTCACTAGGCAAACTAAATTCATATATCTAGATGTGTTACCTAGAGTGGTAAAGCATATTTGTGAAATCGATAAGAAATTGATATTTGTTTATTTATCATGGCAATTTCAATGTTTCTTCAGGGCATTTTAAAGAAAGCAATCCTTTTAAAATGCATTTCAGAAGGTAGGAAATGTTCAAAGTATGAACTAAATTATTGCAAATTGCAGAGACAGTCTAAATTTTCTTGAACTTTTAACTTATTATTACCCAAAGATATCATGGTGCTGTGTGCTGCTAACCAGATTATTTTATTGCCTTTACCATTTGATGTATGCTGTAGGTTACATTGATTTTTGGCTGTGTTATCCTTGCAAGATGCATTTTTCTATTTTCTTTGACTTAAACTTTTAGTATCCGTTTTTGACAGCCACTTAATTGTATTGATTTTTTTCTAGGTCAGTTGTAATTTAGAGAAGAACATTTTACTATATTTTGTTTAGAAAATATTGGCCTTATTGGCTTATAACTAGCAATATTCTGAAAAGTCTGGCTACAAATGCTGCCAATTCACTGAATAGACTACTCAAGTAATAAGCAGACAGGAGTAAAATGATTATTCCAAACTCATTGTTTTAGGAGGGTTTCCCCAGGAAATAGACTCACAAGATGAAAATGTTCTTGCAGCCAATTTAAGAGGCAATGTGCTCAGGGTCAACATCTGTGGGGAAAGTGAAGGAATATGGTTGCAAAAAGGGAGTTGAACTGTTATGTAGTCAAATCAGTGAACCCAGCTGACCCCCCAGGGATTTCAATGGGTGCTCTCAGGGTATGGCCCTTCCAGCCTGGAGGGGGACCGAACCTTTATACCTGCATACCAACCAGTCATTGGACATGGCTACTCCTAAGGTGGGTGCGTGGCTTTCAGCTTTCAGTTGCCAGCAATTCTCAGTAGCTGAGGGGAATGAATGAGTACCTAAGCCCTGAAGGAGGGGTCTGGGTGGCACTCCACAGCATCCCCTACATTCAGGGTTATTGATATACATGTCTATAAACAACTTATTTCAGAAAGCGTATTCAATTTCCAGTGTTAATTATTTATCATATATAATGGGTACAATGTACCCTACACTGTCTGGGTGATGGGCACACTTACAACTTTGACTCAAGCAGTACAAAAGCAATCCATGTAACTACAACATTTGCACCCTCATAATATTCTGAAATAATAATTATTATTATTTCTTAATATTTGAAATATTGGCCATTTATTTACTTATTTATTTATTAAGAGACAGGGTCTCACTCTGTCACCCAGGCTGGAGTGCAGTAACATAATCATAGTTCACTGCAGCCTTGAACTCCTGGTTCAAATGATCTTCCTGTCTCAGCCTCCAGAGTAGCTGGGACTACAAGTGTGAGCCACTACACCCCAGCTAATTTTCTTTATTTTTAGTAGAGATAAAGTCTTGCTGTGTTGCCCATGCGGGTCTCAAAGTCCTGGACTACAGCCATTCTCCTGCCTTGGCCTCCCGAAGTGCTGGGATTACAGGCGTGAGCCACCACGCCTAGCCATATGTGGTATTTAGACATTTCTATTTGTTACCAGAGTCTACAAGTTTCCTTTGTTAAAAATTTATCTTTAGGAAATGAGAGGGAAATAGTCTAGATATTAAATTCTAATTTCCATCTAACTCTCCAAAATCGTATTTAGCATTATTAAGAGGTCCCTAGTAGTATGTCTTGATTAACATCAGTAGAATTCAGTTCTCTAGCTGGCAGCTAAGATTAAGGTATCTAGTGTTGTTCATTATCAGTCAGAAGAAGGTTATCAATTGTAAATTAAGAATATTGGAAATACTCAATATAATATCTTTGTTTTTGTATTTCCACTTTGATAGTAAACATATAACTTTTCAAAGTTAGTCTTGTCAAAGAGATTCCATAGTACCTTCTTATGATGCTGAATTTAATTTTGGAGTATATGAATGTTTTATAGGGATGCATCACTTTTAATTGGGGCTTCATTTATACTTAAGAAATATTTTTTAATATGTAGCAAGTCTATTGTATCCCTCTTTGCTACACACTGTTGACGTGGTGATTAAAAAACCGGATTAGCCATCAAAAGGCCCAAGTTCTATTCCCATATTTATTTTGAATTCTATTCTCATTTCCTTGAACTATCAATACTGTTATTTATATTGTGCCATGAAGTAAAATATATTTATATTTTTACACATATGTTTCATTTACCCAGTTAAGCTGTATGTTCCTTTTGAATAAAATTGTGTCTTCTTTGTAGCAGAATACTTTTATACATTTTAGAAACTTAGTTATTGTGGGGGCAGGATGAAGATGATTTGAGTCTAGTCAGTTTGGGCTGCTATAACAAAGTACCATGGACTGAGTGGCTTATAAACAATGGAAACTTATTTCTCACAGTTCTGGAAGCTAGAAGTCCAAGATCAGGGTGCCAGCATGGTTGAGTTCCGGTGAGAGCCCTCTTCCGTGTTGCACACTGCAGACTTGTCATTGTATCCACACATAGCAGAGAGCAGAGAGATGAGCAAGCTCTCTCATGACTCTCATTAAGGGCACTAATCCCGTTCATGAGAGCTCTATCCTCATGACCTCATCTGCTCCTCATTACCTCACAAAGGCCCCACCTCCTAACACCATCACGTAGGAGATAGGATTTCAACATCTGAATTTGGAGGGGACTTAATCATTTAATCCAAACCAGAATCATTACTTCAAACCCATTCTCAAATTTTCACTGCAAAATTGTTAAATGTGTTACACATGACTTTAAAGGATATTTATAAAGATTCAAATGGATGGCATTTTCTGGTGATTCAAATGTTCTGTTGAGGATGGCAGGGCAAAAAAGGAAAAGGACTGAAGTTTTTGATAATATCACTGAATCGCTGAAGGGACTTTGTTTTCTTCACTTTTGTATCTCTGGCTCCTAAAACAGTGCCTGACAATTACTTGGCACTTATTAAATATATATATTTAAGTCAAAATGGCATTGAAATATAATGAAATATTCTAAATGTTAAAAAAAGAATACCGTTTAAAACTCCTAACCACATTATCAATCTGGAAACATGAAGTATGCCCAAAGTTAAGAAGAAGCCATAGATAATTTGCCTACATGTAGAATAAAGAAAATCATGAAATAGTTTATCATTTCTCCCATTCAGTAAGGAGCTGTAAAATGAAGACAGATTTCTCTAGAATCTCAAAATCATCATTTTATCTTAATTGAAAGTGCATTATATATCTGGTAGCAAATAATCAGTGCTTTGAAATTGACTTATTACAATGGATAAAGATTTTGAGATGCCTTCTCATTTATTTAAGTCACTACCATCCGTTTGCAAGTTGCTAAAGTGAGCTATTTTAATTGCATAAGTCTATTTTCTCTTTCATTTGAGACTCCCTGTGTATTAGTTTTTGGAATGACTTGTGGTAGATACCAAAAAAGCCCTCGGGCAGTCCAGTGCCTCTAGTAAGGCCAAGAGCCACGAAGTTATGATTGCTCCAGGTACCATTTTTAGGTGCCAAGAGTACCTGAAAGAGCTGGTGTCAACCCTGCCTTTGTGAGGCATGATCATTGCAGCCTGGTTGTCACCTGCCTTGGATCCAGGACCATGGATAACACTGTTCCAAATGATCAAGTTGGAGACATTTCAATTTTGCTTTTACCATTTTCCACAAGGAGTGCTAGTTTTTTGCATCATGTTATTTTTAATTTCATATTGGCATTATAGAACATGAAGTACCAGAGAATATATAAGCTTAACACCTACCATTTAAAATTAATTATGAAACACCTCACTTAACATTATTAACACATTACTCTGTTGCATGTGCTTGAAATTTTATTTTGAAATATGGGAGGTCCTAAGCCACTTAGCTTAATTGATTAGACTTTGGTGCTGATGAGCCTGGAGTTGCTAGTTCATTTTCTGTAAGGTCAAATTAGATTCCCACAGAAAAGAAACCAAACATGGCTTTTTTCCTATACTTGACATTTTGCAGTCAGGGGGCTTGTTATATTTTATGAAAAATATTTTCTCAGACATTCTTCCTTGAGCTTCACAGCAACCCCAGGAGGAAAAGTTGAAAAGTATTTTTATTTCTATCCTCATTTTACAAATGAGGTAATGGATGCCTAATAAGATTCATGTACTTGACACAGCCAGAAATTTTCTAGGCCAGGTTTTATGCCTTGAAATCTCTTTCTTCTTCTTCTCTATTACACTACGCAGCAACTCAAAAACTGCAGTCTGGTGTTCAGGTGCCTTTGTCCCAGAAGTGGTCTATATTGGTTGCTTTGCTTTTATTAACTAGACAATTTAGAAAGTGATTATATAAGTTGGTATGCATTTCACATTGTGCCCTGTTTAAGTACAGTTCTTTGTATTCCCCATGATTTTGTTTGCATCACATCACTTTAAATACATTTAACCAAGTTTCCTCACCACCTTTAGCTATAGGAAGTAACCAGTATTAAGAATCAAACTTCTGATCCTGCTAATGAATAATGGTTACATCAGCATACTGAATAAATTAGAAACTAGTCTGGATATTTAAATCATGTAGCATTTAGTAGACTGTTTTAAATATTAAAATAAATAAGTGTGTTCAATTCTCCAGCTCTCATCGTGACAATATTCTTTGGCTGGCTTGAGCTGATGGTGCTGGCAGTCTCTGTGAGCCTGTCAGGAAGATGCATGAGGTCCCACTGCTGGCTTTCCTGTCTGTGTTCTGGGCCTCAGTGATTACAGTCTCATGGGATTGAAAAGTTTTGGTTTATACACAGATCTTCTTGGTTTCACTACAGCATGCATGAAGCTGCAGGAAAAGGAAATGGTCTTCCCCAAAAACTAAGGGCATGCGTAAGTTTGGTGAGAAAGAATAATACTATGTCTTCTGCTATCATTGACTATATAGAACATTTTCTGTACAGTTCGTGGACACACATACATTGTGAGTCATTCTTTGGTTAGAAGAGTCATATATAACTAAAAAATGGTGCTTTCAAAGTTTTTATTCAACTCTTGCATTCTCCCTTTTCTTTTGAAGTGATGGATATAGAGATTTTTACAGAGTTTGAATGTTTAACAATAGACACTTTACAGAGTCATCCTTTTTTTTTTTTTTTTGCAGTTAAATGAAGGATGGTAGTTTTATTAAATAGCTCTTCCTCTGTTTCCAGCAATCAATCTTTAAATTCACTAACATATTGACCTAACATTTTTATATGGTGAAGAACTGAGCATCTGATCGCATTGCTGATTTTACAGCATACCTAACATTTTATTTTTCTGAGGTCATATACAATAAATTAAAATAGTGTGGCAAATATCTGAGTAACTCAGGCTAAAATGTATTACATAATTCATCAAGTTCAATTTTGTTAAGCTGGAATTCTTTGCTAAAATAATTTTATTTCTCAAATTTAATTTCTTGTTATATACGTAGGAAACCGATATACTTCAATAAATAAATAATTGTCTGATATGTGCACTGAACTACTTCCTTCTTAGTTTATAATTTTTTTCTTATAGAATTATAATTATTTCCTTCTTAGTTCTGTCCTCTTACCTCTGAACTTCTCATCTTGTATTTTTCTTCCTTATATTGGTCCGGTTTATAGTAGTCATTCAAGAAATATCTGTGGAAGTAAGCCAATGTATGGCTAGGTATGTTTTAAGGATTTAAGACATGGAAGTCTGTAATTGAAAGTTTAGGCCAACTGATTGGCTGATATTTGGTGTTAAGTAATGGTTACCAACAGTCTCTGTAGCAGGATTGCTAGGATTTAAATGCTAGTGTCATTTCTTATTGGCCCCATGGCTTTGGCTAATTGACTTAATCTCTGTGTCAATTTCTTCATTTATAAAAGAGATTTTGTAAGGTTTAAACAAGTTAATATATGTAAAGTTTTTAAAATATACCCAATGAGTGTGAAAATATTCATGTTACCTGCTACTAGTGTTTTCATATAGGTTAGCTTTACCAAATTTATCAAGAAGAAATAAGGCCACTGTTTTCATTCTACAGGATGCATTGAGTCAGCCCTTTTATCCTTTCCATATACCTGAGCATTTCAAAACCTTAGGATTTTTGTTACTTATTTTATTTTGTTTTAGCTTTTGTTTTTTCAGATTAGCTCATTTTCTCCAGAAAGCCCTTGATAATATTATTATATTCTCGGATGAATTACCAGTTCATTCCTTAGAAGCCATTATTTCTTTACTATCAGTTTATCAATTTTTCAAGGCATTGGGGTTATCAGGCAAGTTTGCTTTGATGAGAGCAAAGATGCATAGGGATAGAGTGTGGGATGGTAGAGGCTGAGCAGCCAGAAGAAAGAACTGAATCCAGCAACTAATGTAAGGAAGAAGAGAGACAAGAAACAAGCAAAAATTGAGGGAAACATGGATAGACTTTATTAGTGCTTAGAACTGTCTCACTTCACTATTATAAAAGCCGGTGGCTTTGGTGGTTCCCAAAAAAGATAAACATAGAATTACCATAAGATCTAGCAATTTCACTCCTATATATATATTAGAAAGAATTAAAAGCAGAGCCTCGAACCGATACTTGGACACCCATGTTCATAGCAGCATGATCCACAAGATACAGAAGGTGGACACAGCCCACGTTCCCAAGAACAGGTGAATGGATAAACAATATGTCATATGTACATACAAAGTAATATTATTCAGCCATAAAAAGGAATGAAATTCTCATGACATGCTATGACAAGAGTGAACCTTGAAAACATTTTGTTTATTTGAGTGAAATAAGACAGATATAAAAAGACAAATATAAGATTCCACTTATGTGAAATACCTAGAATGGGCAAATTCTTAGATTAAAAAAGTAGAGTAAAGCTTATCAGGTACTAGGGCTGAGGGCAGAAGGAAGAGTTATTGTATAATGGGTACACGGTTTCAGTTTAGGAAGATGAATAAGTTCTGGAAATAGATAGTGGTGATGATTACACAACATGGTGAATGTACCTAATGCCACTGAACTGTACACTTAGAAATGGTTAATATGGTACATTTTTGTTACTTATATTTTAGCACAATTTTTTAAATCCAATGAGGTTTGCTTGTTCTCTGTTTTACAGAGTTTGCGAGACTTGCCGAAAGAGACCTAGCTCATCTCTATTTCTGCTATATTATGTGCTACTATTTCAAACCTCAGATTTATTTTAAGGGTTTATTTATTTTTTCTACAGTTTTCTTTTTCTAAAGCTAGCCTTGCTCAGTGGAAACCACTGAATTCTCAGATTGCTATTTAATATTACCCATAGTGATTCCAGAAGAGAAGAAATTAAAATTAAAATACTAATTTTAAATAAACAACTTGCTGAAGGAAGCCATTACAAATAATTCACAAAATTTTTATCGAGTGTCTACTATGTAGCAATTCTAAAGTATGATTATTGTCCTCAGTGAACTTAGAGCCTGTTTGAGAACATAGGCATGCAACGAATGATTAAGTTTTAAATAAAGGCCCAAAGTTATATGAGCAAAGTCTTATGTGAGTGCAAAACAAGGAGTATCAACCACATTAGGAAGGCTCAAGGGTGTATTAAAAGGAGAAAAGGTACACATACTCAGGGTTGAGGAATGTGTAGCATTTCGACAAATAAAGTAACATAGGAAAAGCCTTCTAGTCCAAGGAAACAGAAGAGACAAAGGCTAGTGTAATAAATGGTACGTGTTTTGAAATGGCATGTATATAGTTCTATTTCCCATTTTTCTCTCCTTACCCAGGTCAGAGATAAAAACTTAAGTCATAACAATTATGCCCTCAGTATTTAATATATTCGCTTCCTGCTGTTATCAGAATAGTTCTCCTGTTTCTAATTCTCAGCTATGTTGCATATGTGCCTTTTATTTTGAATGCTCTATAATCATTTTTAGAAGTAGAAATGCTATTTATAATCAATATATTTAGATACGATTCCAGCTTGTCTTGAATCAGTGGCTTGCTGTCAGCCTAGGCTAAGCAGGCCTCATATGTAGTAAAAATGGTGTTTGTGAGATTGCTTAAGCATTTCTGTTACAATGACAGCTACTGATCTTTTGTCTAGAGTACCATGATCATCTAATTTCTTAGAAAATCATAATTCCTGTTTTTGACACTAAACCCTTACTACACAGTCTTTCATAAATTTATGTCTTACTGTCAATAGGAAAGACTCACACAACAAAATTGTATAATACCTCTTTGTATCTGCTTTTGCAAGACTCTATATAATTTGGCAAGATTCTCTGAAACTAGTTCAGTTTGTAAAGGAGACAGACTGTTCCTAGCCAGACTGCTTGTATTCAGTGCCATTGGGGGAAACTTGATTGAAAATTACACATGCAAAAGATTCCTTCCAATAATTTTACTATTCCAATTCATCAACTTTAATAATCCGAAGTATCTGTCTGCTAGTTTACTGTACTTTCTACTATATCTCTTATGATTTGGGGTTGATCAAAAAGACATTACTAAAAATGCAGTGAGTATTTAAGTAACATGATGTCACATATTCTCTTCTTGAATATATGACACTGTTGGATTTGGTTCCTAGATTTTTCTTTCAGTGGTGGCTTCTCCTCAGATTTATTTTATAGTTCACTGTTTAAAGTATAAGCTCATCTAAACTTGGTCTCGTGTCTTTGAAATATGAGCTTACTTTCTAGGCAACGTTCAACATTAACAGATACAGATACACTCAGAAATTACTCTGACCTCAGTCTTGTATGTTCTTGAGGCTTTTCATCTTTATTTGCTATGCATAGCATCCTCATGTGTCTCTAATTTTGTCAACAATGAAGCTAAGGCTTAGCAACATCAAGTGACACTCCCAAGTAGAATAAATGATACAGACCTAATAACATGGCCCCAAATCTTTGCTCTTAATGCTAAAAACTATTGCTTTTATGGGATTTTTCTTAACAGCACACATAGGTGCCCAGGACTGGAAAACTTAGCATTTAGTTGCTTTGATAAGGAAACATTTCTATTGATCAGTTGTTAGCAATATTGCTGATGGTTGAACTTCTACTTAACCTACTGGAAAAGTTGGGTTTTCTATGTTTTTAACTTACCATAGACAGTGTAAACTATTGGTAAGAATAAGTTTGGTTTTTTTTTTTGTCTGGAGTAAGGAGTTGGTACAGAATGAAGTTGAAGTGACCTCTTCTGTGGACATGAACATATAATTGTCTTAGGTGATAGTTAAAGTCAGACAAAGTTTAATTTCTGATAAATAACTGCTGTGGGTGGTAGTTAACGTAAAGAGAACAGGGAGGGTTCAAAGGAATAGATGAAGACCGTTTACTAAATTGCTATTTACAAAGTCCAGAACCATGGACAGCTCCCCAACAGCCACGATGTTCTGATAGTCTGAGCAAAAGGGGAAATATATATCCTGAAATCTACCAATTTATTTGATTTTTCTGGCCTCTTACTAGTATTTTCTAATTCTAAATTTTATTTTCCTTTTTTAATGCTTGGCATTAAAAATTAGATGAGGAAACCATACTCATTATCCCAAGAACAACCATTCCTTTTTAAGACTACAGCACCTTGTGCATTGGCTGTCAGCCTGAGAACATGTGTCTTTAGGAAGCCGTGGGAAGGTGCAGGTAGACTTTCATTCTCCAGGTTAAACTTATAAACTTATGGTGCTCCCCATTTTTTTAAGCTGAAGGAAGATCTAAGTCTGGGATTGTAGCCAATCTTCCTCTATGAAATTGAAATTCTCACAGTTTTGGTAAAATGGTTAGTTTAGTTTACCTTCTCCTGTTTGGACCAATGTTTTTGTTTTTTGTTTTTTGTTTTTGGCTTCCTTTTTATAATGATCCTCACGGGTAATTTCTTTTTAATCACTGCATTTCTTCTTTGTCATTTAGTTCTTCTCTAGCCAATCCCTACTATGCGGCAATACCCAAAACTGTGCCTGTTTTTTTTTTTTTTTTTGAAACATTAGTATGTTTCTTCTCTCTGGCCTCTTTTTAATCCATCTGCTTCAACTTTACTGTCCAGAACAGTTTTCTCTAAGGTATCCCACTATCATTTTTCTTTCTTTACCCAAGTAAGCAGACTTATATAGGATTTTAAAATATAATAGGATTTTAAATCCCAAATCTCCCCTTTCTCAGTAAAAGAACACAAGTAATTTACTTCTTGCGGTGCAAGATAACAAAACAAAAGACCTTATTTTTTCTCCTGCCTCTTGTCTCTTCCCCAAATTCAACAGCTGCTTTAAGCCATTGGCCTATACCATTTAGTCATGATGTAGAAAAGTTATCTCCCTGGAGAATTTTTATGGAGCAACCTTTGGGCAATTGAGAAATTTGTCATGTCCATAGTGACCACAATGGCAAGCCATTTTTTCTCATACCTGTACATATTTTTTAAAAATTATCTCTAGACCCTTCTGTGTTTATGGGAGGAAAATTTGGCTTCCTCTGTAAACTTAAAGGCTTGCTATGTTTTTTCTCTTACCATATTCAAGGTAAACTTGTTTGGTGCTAATCTGATGAAAGATTTTTTCAGAGGTGATGACTTATTGTTTTTCCATGAAGCATCTTTTAGATTCAAACTGTTATTACAAATGAAAAATTTACTCTATTCATTCATTCATATTTCTGTAGTTTTTCTGATTAAATGTGTATTACATTATACAACTCTTGATTTTATTTATGTAAGGCCAATAGCTTAGTTGTCGCTGTACTATGTGGGCCTGTAAGTTGCCA
>RJWJ010046164.1:0-11471 GCA_004363605.1 Indri indri | reverse complement strand
CTGTAGTAATCAAAACAGCTTGGTACTGGCACAAAAATAGAGCCATTGACCAGTGGAACAGAACTGAGAACCCAGATATAAAACCATCCTCATATAGCCATCTAATCTTTGACAAAGCAGACAAAAACATACACTGGGGAAAAGAATCCTTATTCAATAAATGGTGCTGGGAAAACTGGATAGCCACATGTAGAAGACTAAATCAGTATCCACACCTGTCACCTCTCACAAAAATCAACTCACGCTGGGTAACAGATTTAAACGTAAGGAGTGAAACTATTAGAATTCTAGAGGAAGAAGTTGGAAATACTCTTCTGGACATTGGCCCAGGCAAAGAATTTATGAAGAAGACCTCAAAGGCAATCACAGCAACAACCAAAATAAATAAATGGGACCTGATCAAATTAAAAAGCTTCTGCACAGCCAAAGAAACTGTCACAAGAGCAAACAGACAACCTACAGAACGGGAGAAAATTTTTGCATGCTACAAATCTGATAAAGGGCTGATAACTAGAATCTACTTAGAACTCAGGAAAATCAACAATAAAAAATCAAACAACCCTATTGAAAAGTGGGCAAAGGACATGAACAGAAACTTTTCAAAAGAAGACAGAATAATGGCCAAAAAACATATGAAAAGATGCTCGACATCTCTAATCATCAGAGAAATGCAAATCAAAACCACAATGAGATATCACTTATCTCCAGTGAGACTGGCCTTTATCAAAAAGTCCCAAAACAGTAAACGTTGGCATGGATGTGGAGAGATTGGAACACTCATACACTCTGGTGGGACTGCAAACTAGTGAAACCTCTGTGGAAAGCAATATGCAGATACCTTAAAGAGATACAAGTAGAAGTACCATTTGATCCAGCAATCCCATTACTGGGCATCTACCCAAAAGAACAAAAGACACTCTATGAAAAAGACACCAGCACCTGAATGTTTATAGCAGCACAATTCACAATTGCAAAGATGTGGAAACAACCCAAGTGTCCGTGAATACATGAGTGGATTAACAAAATGTGGTATATGTATACCATGGAGTACTATTCAGCTTTAAGAAACAATGGTGATATAGTACCTCTTGTATTCTCCTGGAAAGAGCTGGAACACATTCTACTAAGTGAAGTATCCCAAGAATGGAAAAACAAGCACCATAGGTACTCACCATCAAATTGGTATTAACTGATCAACACATAAGTGCACATATAAGAATAACATTTATTGGATGTCGGGCAGGTGGGCGGGGGAGGAGGGGACGGGTATATGCATACACAAAGAGTGTGATGAGCACTGTCTGGGGGATGGACACGCTTGAAGCTCAGACTTGTGGGGGGAGGGGGAGCAAAGGCAACATACGTAACCTAAATATCTGTACCCCCATAATATGCTGAAATAAAAAAAAGGAAAAATAAAATAAAATAGAAATAAACTTTATTGAATATAGCTTATGTATAACAAACTGAAACCATTAAAAGTATGCAGTTCAAGGAGTGGTGGAAGGGCTAAAAAAAATAAAAAATAAATAAATAAAAGTATACAGTTTGATGAGTTTCAGCAAATGTATCCACCCTTGTAACCTCTACCACAATCAAACTATAGAAAGTTTCCATCACCTTCAAAAGTTTCTTTATGCCCCTTTGCAGGCAACATCCACCCACATGCCTGGCCCTTGGTGACTGTTGCTTTGCTTTCTGTTACTGTAGGCTAGTTTACCTTTTCTAGAATTTCATGTAAGTGGAATTATATAGTATGTACTTTTTTGAGTCTGGCTTCTTTCATTTAGCCTCATGTTTTTGAGATTCTTCCATGCAGTGCCTTTATCAATAGCTAATTTCTTTTTATTGTTGAATAGTATTCCTTTGTATGGATGAGCTATAGTTTATTTATCTATTCATTTGTTGATGGATGTGTGTATTTTCTCTAATTTTTGGTATTATGAATGAAGTTACTATGAACATTTGTGTAGACGTCTTTGTGTAGATATATGTTTTCATTTGTCTTGCATATGAACTTTATAAGAAATTGACAAACTGTTTTCAAAAGTGGTCGTATCGTTTTACATTCCTACCAGCAATGTGTTAGAGTTCCAGCTATTCTATATTTGTAATTTTAGTCATTCTATTAGATGCATTGTGATACATCATTGTGGCTTTAATTTGCATTTCTGTGATGACTAATAATGTAGAACATTTTTTTCATGAGCTTTTGACCATTGTTATATTTTATGATGTGTCTGTTCGAATATGTTGCCATTTAAAAAAATTAAGTTGTTGTCCTTTTATTACTGAATTGTAAGAGTTCTTTATATATTCTATTATAGATACAAGTCCTTTGTCAGATGTATGTATTGCAAATATTTTCTCCCAATCTGTGGCTTGCCTTTTAATTTTCTTAACATTGTTTTCTAAAGAGCAAGAGTTTTTAATTTTAATAAAGTCCATGAATTATTTTTTGAAATACTGAGAGATTAATTAAATAGTAGTCAGTCTAGTTTTCATATTGAATGCATACAATATTTCAATTCTTTGAAAATTATCAACTATGTATTATTAAAGTATTGGATTAATCGAAATGCTTATTTTTCTTATTGCCTTGGATAACAAAATTTGCTGTATTTATGTGTCCTCATGCAATGACTCTGAAATTTACCATCTTAAACCTTTTTTTTTTTTTTTAAAGTGACTTAATAGGAAATGTAGGGAAAAGGGAATATAGCAGATCTCTGCTTAGCCATTTATATCAGAATATTTTTTCCCCTAAATGAGTAATCTATAAATGTCTGTCTAGAGTGAAAATAATTCTTTTGGAAAGAACATACCAACATTCACGTGCACATGCTCAGACATACACACGTGCAAGACCCCTTGTAACACTGATGTTGAGACTCCCAGGAAAGGAGTAAAGTAGGTTACCTAGGGTCAGAATAACGCTCATAAAAACATTTATTGAGTGCTTACTATGTGTTAGACACTGTGCTAATTGGATTATTTCATTTAATCCTCACAACAATGACCATATGTGCACAATAATGACCTTGGACGCCACTGTTATCCCCCTTTATAAATTAAGAAACTATCTTAGAATGGAACTTTAAGTTCACTCAGCTTTTGGCAAAGCTAGGATCCAAACCCTGGATGTATCTGTGCCTGTGTGCTTTAACTGCCATCCACAGTTCACCCAGTTTGTGAGTTTTCTTGAGTGCATTAACAGATGTATTACATGTCAATGATAAAATTAACCCAGCAATGTAACTATTGCACACTAAGATTATTTTAATACCCAGTCCATATTCTGATTTTCCAGTTGTCCCCCAATATTTTTTAACACCAAGGATTCATGCTATTAATAGATCTATAATAACTAGGTATTATAAATCAACCATATATTCTTTTTTATTTTTTTAATTTTTTTCTTCTTTTTTCTTGTTATATTCTTTTTTAAAAATAGCTTTTATATGGATGTCTCATCATCTTTATTTAGGCATACATTGGTTTTGAGGGCAAACCATTTTGAGACTTTTTGAATATTTCATTTCAGCTTCAGGAAGAATTTCCTCAATGCGGGGACTTAATTTTTAAACTCACATTTGCCAATATTCTTAAGTAAAAAAATCAGAAGATTTTAGTATTGAAACTTGTAACTCACTGGCAAGGTACAGCTCACAAGACAAGAATTTGGAAGGATGGAGAGAAGTTGCTAAGGGAGACAAGGGCTGTCTCTCATAAATAAGAAATTCTGCTGAATCACAGCTGTCCTTACTCATTTTCAGATATTTAGTGAGAATCAATGGAGGCGAGCAAAGGGGAGCTCTTGGTGCATCTTAAGGGTGGCTTCTAGAAAGGGATGCATTTCAACATAGAATTCAGAGAGATGATTGTAACACCATCTCTCTGCCATGGTTTATGAAGGTTGAATATGGCTTTGTTATTAGGCTCTCCGCTAATAACAGGATGTCTAGTGACATCCTAGAGGTCATAGAGACACCATAGAGGTCACTCTAACAGTTGCCTTGGGGAGATAGTGTCCTAGAGCTACAGAAGGCAATTGTAGGACATGGAGGAGGACCTCTCCCTCATTACTTTGGGCTTTAAAAATTAAGCAGTCAAGTTTCCAGTTTCCTGAAGCAAAAAACAATATGGAAATTAAAGGGCATGGGGAAAAAAGTCCTTTTGACTCATCTTAATTACTGAACTATCATAAAATTATGACGTTTCTTCTCCTAGTGATTCATATCAGCCTGAATATTTAGGATATTAGAAAACTTTGGGGGGAATGATTCATTATGTAAATAGGAACATCTACTACCTCCTGTAGGGGAGATCATTAATTACTAAAGCCAGGGCACATATTTTGTCAAAACAAGTAGAGCCAGGCCTGCCTTCTGTGTTAGCCCCTCCCAGGCAGGTTGGGGTAAGGGAGGGAGTGGGGGAGGTAGAGTAATTCCCCGAAGTTAGTAAGTTTTGTTCGCTGATCTGAGCCACATCAGGCAGATCCCTGGAAAAGGCAGCAGCAGACTCCTTCCCGGCTGCAGTCCTCTTTGCTTCCCACCCTACCCCAGCCCTCTCTGTAGATCTCTTTTTAGAATTATTGAAAAGGATGTGGTTGGAGGGGAGGAGATAGGAGAGAAGCAAGAGGCAAAGAGCTATTCAAGACTCAGGGTGGGGAGGTCTGTCAGAAAGCGCCTTGGGTTAACCTTACTTGTTTTCTAGTCTTAATGCTTTCGGTTATTAGCTGAGTGACCTTGGGCAAGTACCTTCAACCTTCCTTTTAAAACTCATTTTCCTACAATTATGTGTTTCTTTAAAAGCAGGTAAGAAAGTTGTTTTGGTCAGAATAATTTGCTTCTAGAAATATCTGGTGGCAGGAAGACCACTGATTGATCAAACGCACTATTTCTTTCTCCTTAAGGAGTAGATATAGCCCAGAGTAACACTCCATATACTTTTCTCTGAGTCGGATCTCAGCTAGTGCACTCTCAGTAAGGGTTGATGATGGAACCGTGTGAGAGGTGAAGTAAGCTTCACTTTCAAGGCAGGGGAGTAAACCCACATGCACTAACCGCGCTGGCGACTCCACTGAAATAAATGCAGACAAGTACAAAACAAAACAACAAATATTTGGTGGAGAGAGGTAGAAACCAATAGACTGGAGATTTCAACAAATTCCTGAAAGATAGAAAGTGAAAGGGGAGAATTGATGGTTTAAATGCGCAGAAAATGTGACAGGCTAAAATACACAAGATAAAACGACAATTAGAAGCTGGAGATAAACAATTCTGAACAATAAAGTCACAGACCATACGTGAAGCAAACTACAAACAGCAATTCATGGAGTTGAAGAAAAGGCAATCCATTTGACCCTGAGGCTAGAAATAGCATCATTTGGGAGACCCTGGGGATTATAACATTAGGTCCATGAAAAAGAAAATATTATCCTAGTATATTAACACTGAACAATGTTTATATTGACTATATAAAGTATGTACAGTATATTGGCTTGTTTTCAATTTTTTATATTCTTGTAAACTTTATTTTTAAGAACTGTTTTAGGTTTACAGAAAAATTACAAAGATAGTACAGACAGTTCTCATATACCCTGCACTCGGTTTCCCTATTATTAACATATGACATTGGTCTGGTCCATTTGTTACAATTAATGAAAGATATGTTATGATTAGCTAAAGTTCATACTTTATGTGGATATCTTTTGTTTGTACCTAATGTCTTTCTCTATTTCAGGCTATCACACTACATTTAGTGATCATGTCTTTTTAGCTCCTCTTGGCCATAGCAGTTTCTCAGACTTGTTTTTGATGATCCTGACAGTTTTAAGGAGGACTGGTTATGGGTTTTGTAGAATGTTCTTCCCTTGGGATTTGTCTGATGTTTCTCTTATCATTAGACGGGGGTTATTTGTTTTGTGGGGAAGATCAAAAAGGTAAAATGCCATTTTTATCACATCAAATCAAAAGTACACACATACTATGTATTGATAATACATGCTTTCAGTATGACTTATCACTGTCAATTTGACCTTAATCACCTCTGGCTGAGCTAGTATTTGCCAGATTTCTCTACTATAAAGTTACTCCCCGCTCTGCCTTTCCATACTGTATTTTCTGGAAGGGAGTATATAGATTTTTAACTTCTAAAGTCAATCTATTGAAAAAGTAAAGAATATTCTTTTATGGTTGCAGCATACGATGCAAATATTAACAATTTTAACAATGTTAGTGGTAAAGTGTGGCTGACAAAAATGGAAGGGAGAGGAAAAGTGGAGGAATGGGAAGGGGAACCACTACTTCATTTTACAGAACAAAAAATCCACAGATACTCTATTAAAAATAAATAGGAGTTTGAGTACTTATTTAAAAATATAAAAGTCTGGTTCCAATAGAGGAAATAAAATACTATTATTGCTATTAAACACTGGGAGGAGGAGGATAGTATGAGATACATGCTCATTTTCGTGCTTGGGAATCAACTGCTATTGATTAAAGTTGGTAAATCAAGAAGACATATAGAGTACAATGGAAGTAAACACCAAATGATCTCACACCAGATGAAGCAAGGAAGTTTTCCTCTGCAGAAGGACTGGAGCTGATTAAGGCGAGTGAGGAAAGGCTGTCAATTTTCAACGGAAGTTCTTTTTAATAATGTGATTCATTATCATGTGCATGAATTATTTGCTTTAAAACAAAAGATGAAGTATAGGGTAGTACCATGAGTCCTACTGTACAACCTAGTATGACCCCTGTTTTGGGGTCATCCACCTTCAATTATCCAAGCAAACCAACTAACTGCCTGAACTTCACCCACACGGACCACATTACAATGTGGTGTTTTATTGACACAAGAACCTCACTCCTGAAATAGTGAAAGGAGCAATCTTCTCAGGTCTTTGATTTGCAGGAAAGGCATTTTAAAAAAGAATTCCTTTTATTTTCCTTGGATTAAAGATTAGGAAGATTTCAGTTGTAAAAAAGAAATTGGCTGAAAGATGCATCAAATTGCCTCTGGTTGAAAAGTATTGTCAATAGTGAAAATCCTCTGTGTGTTTCCTGTGTTTAACATTTATATAACATGTCTCGAGTTTAAAAGCTCTTTATTGTCATTAGCTAATTGTCTCCCAAGGGCTGCAGGGTAGTTAGAGGGAATATTGGAACCAAGCCAGCTCTTAGAGCTGTAAGATGTACATGCACCTGTACCAGCCCTGGCTCAGGGTGTAGTTGTACACCGTTTTCCACACATCAATCAATTAATGTGTAGTTATTCAATCTCTGAGGTTCTTTTTCTAGACTTGACATTTTTTTTAAGAAGTACAAGTTTCTGAAACAGAAGAGAACTTATCCAACAGCATCTCTCGTAAGTATCTTAAAAATAATTAAACATTGGTAACAGTTTTAGGTTCATCATCAAATCAGAATCCCTGAAGTGAGGTCTGCGTGTTGGCACTTACTAAAAGTGCCCTGAATTCCAGAGTAAAGCCACAATCGAGAACCGCCGACTTAAATGCCCGTAGAGACTCACTGCCCACCCCATCAATAACTATATCTCCAAAGACAATGAAATACAGTATTTGGCTAAAGAGAACTTTTGATAAACGTGAATTGTTAATGAATATCACATCTTGTTTTATGTCAAATATATATTTTACATTATCAGAGTGTTTAAGAAATTTGGAGAATACAGAAGAATAAATACGCATGTATATATAAAAAGAATCATAGTTCATGTTTTGGAATTATATGCTTTATCTTTTAAAAAATTTATTGACATAGCAGTTATCAGATTCCATATGCAGTTTTATATCTCCCTTTTCAAATTTACCATTATAATAAGCATTTTTCTCTGTTTCACGTTTAAAAGTCATCTCTGAATATGAAATTTAATGAAATGAGGCAAAGAGGAACATTTAATACCCAAGATTACACCAAAATAGAAATACAGGTACCAGCAGAGCACAGCCACCAGGAGTATTCTCTACCTTAGTGTTGAACCCTTCTTACCAGCAGGAACTAGAGCTTGTGCTCAATTTCTGTAGCCAAATCTTGCCTATATTTGGTGTGTGATGCCCTCTACTGGCTATTCTAGGATGGTGCCTTTTTCTGTTAAGCTATGTGGTGGGTAAGGACTCTAAAAAAGGGAGTTTACATTGTATCTGTGCGTGTTTGAATGTTGTGTGTCTGTATTTTTATTTGTAAGTATTGCCTTGATATAGAATTGAAGCTATATGAACACAGGATCTGGCTGTGGGTCTGTTTCCTTTTTATTCATACAACAAACATTTTAAAGAATCTACCACATGCCAGGTATGATGCTAGGGGACTGGAGACATAAAGATGAAATCTTTACCTTCAAGTGGCTCCTTACCTAGTGGGAAAGACACAGCCAAGTGGGGTAATGTACTCAGCCAGCCTTGGCTATTGCAGCAGAAGAACTTGATCTCTTGTAGACCCTATCTATCTAGAGAAATCATCCTCTCCAGTGAAGCATGCAGCTTTGGGAAAAACACATGTGGCAGAGCCAGGAAGAAATGGTACACTGTTCTAGCAGGGTAGATCTACCAAATCGATTCTGGCAATTGGTAGGGTTGACAGATGTCATAGCTAGCTTGCTCTCAATTTACTTGGTAATTTAAAATTTACGACCGATTGTAACACATTAATAAGATAAAACAAATGGGAATAATCCAAAGTTTTAATTGAGCCCCTATAAGGGAATATACCTCATTTTCCAGAAAAGTATACTTTACATAATATGTAACCAAGGAAAAAAGGTAGTGATTACATTTTGAAAGTACCTTTGCATTTGGAACTTTACCTTGCTTTCTTGGAAAATAAATTCATATAAAACTAATCAGTTTTTATAATCTGAGGAAGGCAGATTTGGAATATTCAACAAAACATTCACGATCACTTCTTTTGGTATATAGTTCTCTTTGACCACATTATGCACAATTATGTAGAAGCATCTATAGATTGGCAAAGTCTTTTCTTTTTTTTTAAAATCTGGGTACCCTGATGATGGTATTGAGTCTACAAGGTTGGCTTCCATATACCAATAGACCTAATCCTGACTATATAATATTTATGATGAATATGAAGCTAGCAATTGCTGGTTATATGGTCTTGGGTGACTAACTTAACCTCTCTTTAGTTTTCCTCATTTGGAAAAGGACGCCTTACTGTAAACATTAGAAATAAGGCATGTGAAGAAGTGTCCATCAAAATTTCTGGCACAGAGTAGCTGCTCAGTAGAGCACAATAGGTACTTTAAAATGATAGAAATGCAAGCTTGGGGTCTGGAGCCAGGGTAAGTGGATTTGAATCTTGGCTCTACTCTTTATTACCTATGTGACCTTGGGCAATTAACTTTACCTCTCTGGGTCTCAGTTTCCTCATTGGTAAATTGGGGATGATAATACTTACATCATAAGATTGTTGAGCAGATAAAGTGAGCTTACTCATAAAGTCCTTTAGAATATTTATTAACATACAGAGCTTAATAAAGGTTGGTTATTATTTTAATTGCTATTCCTTTCAGCTTTTAGAGATGCTTGCATCTTTTTAAAGTTCCATCTTAAAACCAGGGAGAGGCATCTTCCCGTGTATAAAACACATTCCATTCAACGCTGTCATACCTGCTGTTCGCAGCAGTTCCCATTGTGGCCCTGTAACCACCTCTCCTTTGATACTTCCTCAGAGCCCTCAGGAGAAATTACTTTAAGTTTGGCTGCTTTGCTTTAAGAAAGCAATTCTTAGTTCTTAACTTCCTTCTGTAAGTGTTTGTGGATTCCCAAAAGAATATGGGGAGGAAAAATTATTTGGAGGCAAATTAGGAAAGCATTATGTAACCAGGACTCTCCTTTGTAACCCTCCTGTCGCTTCCTCTCCGAAATAATTGTGGGACACAGGGGTTTTGTACAGATGAAGCTCTGGGCACCCAATTTCAGTCTAAGTCTTCTCTTCAGTGGTGATTTGGCCGACACTCCTCCCCCTCTGCATATTTAGTGACAATGTGCTATGGACAGGCCATGCGAAGGGGTGCAAAGAAGGTCTCCACCTCCAAACCGTGTGAACGAGGAGCCGGACAGGGTGTAACTACCTCACTTTCACTGATTATACCAAAAACCCAATTGTGGTAACTGCTAAGGTTACACTGAGTGAAGGGGATTCTGATTAAGAATGTAAGGAGAGGTTTACAAAGAGGCGTCATTTACATTGAGCCTGAAGAGCGGCAAAGGAAGAGAGGAAACACAATAGAAACAGAGAGTACAACATGAGCAAAGGCAAGGAAATGTGAAAATGCACAGCTTGTTCGGGGAACATCAGATGGTCCCGGGCTTGTTGGAGCAGAAGGAATGTAGGTGGAGGGCGAGGAGATGAGGAACAAAGGTCTCTGGATCCTCAGGGAGTCCATTCTCCTAGCTCTTCTCAGGTTCCAGGGTGGGGCTTCTCTGGCAGCTCCCTGGGGATTAGGTCTTTAGGTGTGTCCTCTAATTTCCTCCTTCTCCCTGTAGTCTTCTCTCTCTCTTTTTTTTTTTTTTGTTTTTTTGAGACAGAGTCTCTGGCGTCGGCCTAGCTCACAGCAACCTCAAACTCCTGGGCTCAAGCGATCCTCCTGTCTCAGCCTCCTGAGTAGCAGGGACTACAGGCATGCACCACCATGCCCTGTTAAGTTTTTCTATTTTTAGTTGTCTGGCTAATTTCTTTCTATTTTTAGTAGAGATGGGGTCTCGCTCTTGCTGAGGCTGTTCTCCAACTCCTTGAGCTCAAGCAATCCTCTCGCTGGCCTCCAAGAGTGCTAGGATTACAGGGGTGAACCACCGCGCCTGGCCTACCTGTTGTCTTCTCTTGACCTCAGCCCCCATGTCTTTTTTTACCCCTGCATGTAAAGTCCTCTTCTTTTTTATTTTCCAGTAGACTTTTTGCTGATCTGGCATTTTCTTACCTGCCACTTGTGAAATATACGGAAGATGAATTGGCTTTGTACAAAGTATTGATCTCTTAAGGTAAAAATATGAGCCTAGTAAAGTGGGGAACGGGGCAGCTAACCTAGCTAGATTCTGCGTGGGGGCGGGGCAGGAGGGGTGGTGGGAGAGAGATAACAATGAAGTGAGAAAATGATGCTTGGCATATAGTTGGCACTCAATCATTATTCGTTGAATAAATGAATTAGAGAGCAGCTTTATGGACTCTCACGCATTGCGGGGTGACTCTGGGGTATGGCCATCTGCATCTGTAAGAGCACTTTCCAAGAAAAGGGAAGGAAGGGGAAAAGAGATGTGTGTATTTTGGCTCTCCATGAATTTGTGCTGAGGCCAGGTTTCTTCTGGAGTTAGGAATTCCTTGTCTGGCAGTTTTCTTTTTCAGGAGAGAAGGGTGTGTGTGTGTGTGTGTGTGTGTGTGTGTGTTCCCTCATGGGTGCCTGTGCACGCACACCCACACATGACACAGAAATAC
>RJWJ010046163.1:0-11471 GCA_004363605.1 Indri indri | reverse complement strand
ATTTTGAACATTAACAGTACTATTTCTTTTGTCTTTGACATACGCGGCAGTCTTTCTCAGGGTAAAAAGAAGCAGGCAGAGGGAAAGATTAAATATGCCTAAGTATAATCTTTTGCATCAAACTAAAAAAAACTCTCTTATTTGAAACTGGCAAAATCACTTTGATACTCAGATTGAATAACCTACATTATGTCTTCTAAGGTAAGTTGATATGTAATTAAGCTGGAATTGTTGACAGGGTAATGAATGATAACATTCAGGAACTTGTTAAACAAATCTTATTTCCATGAGAAGTAGATTTCTATATTTGCATGAATTTAGGTTGTTATATCTTATCAATTCATTGTTTCATTAATATCTTTATTCATATATTCACTCATCCCCTTAACAAGAATTTATTATCACCTGGCAAAAAAGTATTCAGTTTGGTAAATGATCACTAGAATTGAAGACCTGAATTAAAGGTCTACCACAATATATGACATCCGAGAGATTATCATTTCATTCATAAAATGGGGATGTGAAGGGAAGGAGGAGTTTGGACTTTAATCATCTCTGAGGCCTCTTCTGACTCTGTAAATCCATCTTTTTAATACATTTGTGCAGAGTCTGACCTTTTTAAGTTCAATAAGGAGATAGGAAAATGAAATATTACATTAAAATGACCAGACAAATAGCTTTAAAAAGTATTAATCAAAGTTTAAAAAATTGATTTTTTAAGCAAAGGTGTTTGCATGTAGAAGCAGGCAGCGAGTTCAGAAATCTCCAGGGGATAACATGGACTTTCAAGTCTAGAATCTTGATCTGGAGTGTCCCTCTGACCCACCCTAACCAAAATCATGACACTTTTCAGCATATAATGTAGAAGGCCAACTTGTTCATTTATTAATTTCCAATCACACAGATAATTCCCAGTGAGTGGTGCATTCCTTACATGTGGAAATCTACAGAGAAAACAGGCTATTGGTGGGATTTTTTTTCATAGGGGATACACACAGCCTACAAGCAGTGGGGGCTACAAATAGGATTTTATATTTAATAGCATTAAGTTCCATGGCATAATGCATCCATGCAATGAAATCAGGTAGTCAGATAGCATGTTAAGACTTTATAAATGCCACCTTATTGACTCTAGCTCTCTAGATTTTTGGCTGATTAATCTCAGTTCAGAATGACACAATATCTCTTAAGCTACATCAATACATTCAACTAAAGAATAGTCATATCTTATAGGTACCTTTATATCTTTTGTGAGTGGCTTTGCCCTAATTTAGTAGTATAGGATTTAGATTATGTGTCAGTAAAGGCAATATTAGTAATTTATGTTCAAGGACTTGGGGTGGAGGTGGGGAGTCTTTACTTGTACAGTAAATAAAATTTGTTGGGAAGTGATAATATTACTTGAAACTTTTCAAAGTTCAATATTAAAATATTAGTTTGGTTATTTCTGTATTGATTTATTGCTTGGGACATTAAGATAAATAATTTCTGTTCTCTTTCTTAATGAAAATAGCCAATATTTTAGATTGTTAAAAGGTTTGTTTATATGACAGATCATTCCATTTTAGAACTATATGATGGAAATTAAGATAGTCAAGGCAGAGCAATCACATTTGTTATACCTTAAAGACTTTTCTCTAGGTTTCTGTAATTTAAAAATATTCACTGATTAAATTGTAGAAGTTTGAGTCGTTATGTAATAAAATATATTTTCAAATATATACTCTGGGCTATGTGTGTTTTTAATTGAATCATTTTGATAGATACTGTACAATATGTTAACCACATTGGTATAGATTGTGAAAATTTTTCTGTATTACTATTTCTGCAAATTTGGCCTTCATAACCAAGAAATGTTGGTCACATTTTTGTTGATTTGTTAACTATTATCTCTCTGCTCCAACCCCAAATTTCTGTCCTTTCTTCTGTGGTTTGGAGCAGGAACCTTGCAAACAATATTATCCAGATTCATTTGCTAGAGGGCTTCTGCCGGTAGGAGGCACGGGGCAGGGGTTCTCAGTCTTGGCTCTATCTTGGAATCAGCTGGAGAGCTTTGAAGACCATTAGTGCTTAATTTCCATGTCCACAAATTCAGATTTCATTGTTTGCAACTGTGGCCTGGGTAGCAGGGCTTTTTAAATTAAATGACTCTAATCAGCAGCTAAGATTAAGAATTATTACATTATAGGGCAGCAGTCAGGCAGAAGGTCTTCCCTCCTGTTTTTGATCTTTTATCTCACCTGAGCAGCAGCAGTAGTGACTGCTAACCCTTCTTTAGTGGCCTGACAGTTCTCCGTTAAGCTCTTAAGATACTAATAATAACCAAGATGCTTTCCTCCTTCAAAAATCTGAGTACCTATTTTGCAGAGCCTCATTTCTGAACTCCTAATTTCTGAGAACCCAAATCTTTTCCTTTTATTCTACCAATTTTAGGGGTGGTAGCCTATACCTACAGTATTTATTTTCTCTGACTATAGCATCTCCTTTTGCTCTTTGAACACTTATGTAACCAATTTCCTATATTAAATGTGGAAATGTTAGATGTCTATTTTTCTAACTGGACCCAACTGTAGCTTAACTATTTCTTAACTATGTGAAAGCTATGGCTCTCATCGTTGTAGACTAAATGGGAGGCTGGGAGATATTAACATTTGTCCTTGGATTACTCAATTAGAATCATGGGGAGATTTTCTCCAGCTTTTGAATGAAGACCTATGGGAGGAAAGCTGAAGAAAACAGAGAGGCAAGATTTGCATCAAACCCTATGGGTAGGGTGGTGGTGAGATGTATATAGATGCAGCCCTGTCTCTGGATGGAAATATGATGACATTTATGTATGGTGTTATTTCCAAATCAAGAGACTCTACCCAGAGATGAGAGTTCCCTCTGATTAGAAAGAGCCTAAAAGTACTTTTTAAATTGTGAACCGAAATAAAATTTTAAGGCTCAACCCCCCCCCTCCCCCACCCACTGACTGACCCAATGGACCCCCTGGTGGCCAAAGGAATATCCTAAAACTAAATTGCCTGCCAGGAGGAGGGAGGTCAGACATGCCTCATCATGCCCCCCTCCCTTCTTGGGGACATCCTTTGTAACCCATTAACCGACCTAAGGGTATTCAAGACAAATCTGCAAGTCCTCAATTTACACAACAAATATATGTCCAGTGACTTATCTCTGATTAAGAACTTTTTATCTTAAAACATTCCAAGCCTCTAGACAAAGCTTCATGTCTTTAACCAATTATAAGTCAAAGGATTTTTAAACCCGCCTATAACCTGTAAGACCCCCTCCCCCTGCACTTCGAGATGGCCCACCTTTTCAGGCCAAACCAATGTATGCCTCCCACATATTGATTCACGACTTTACCTGTAACCCCTGTCTCCCTGAAATGTATAAAACCAAACTGTAACCCAGCCACACCGAGTCCACTTGCTCAAGGCTTCTTGGGTGTGGCTATGGGTCATGGTCCTCAAATTTGGCTCAGAGTAAATCTCTTTAAAATTATTTTACAGAGTTTGACTTTTTTTCTGTTAATGAAATGAATCATTTAAGTAAATGATGTCTTTAACATGGTTAGAACATCAATACATAAAACAATTGAAATATAAGCCATTAGTACAATCTGCCTTTTCTATAAAATAAGTACATTTTTGGAAGTTAAATTTAAGGAAAATGTATTATTAGAATTACTATCCCACTTTCTGATTGTTTTGGTATTCTGTTTAAGATGTGTTAGGTTGAAAAAATTTAAAGTAGGTAAAAACATCCAGTATGTCTGTTTCAGAACCACGGCTCATAGGAAGTACAATCTCTCATGCTTTTATGTTCTTAAATCATGTTCCCAGGGTGAGGAGCATGTGAACATAGAGGAGACATGAAACTCTGAGCTTGCCTGTATTGCTCTAAGTTACACATACCAATGCCTTCCACTGCCATTTCACTCTTAAATTTTTTTTGGTCACAGGCTACCTTATGTAACCATTTAAAACATTATTTTGTTTCTTACAGAGTTGGAGCCAATGGAAGTATAGAAGATTGGAAGAAGGGAATTGGGGATTGGATATTAGCTGAAATGTAACTCAGGTGTCATATAAATCAAAGAAGAATAGAAAAATGAGAGGCATGGCCCAGGGAAGGTGTTGGGACCTTGCAAATATACTTTGACCAAATTTAACTTTGGCTTAAGGTGAATTGAATATGCTTCAAATTATAGGCTTTTGTGAAATTTTAGATATTAAGCAATCACATGAGAAGCGGACTCTCTGGACTAAGTATAAGAAATAGGGATCATAATAAATTATTTGAGTATTTAGTTCAGCTCTAAAAATTAGAATAAAGGCCTTGTCTTTCTTTCTAATCTTTAATGTTAGATTTTGGTTGTAGTGACTGAATTATGTCTGAATTTTTAATGAAGATGGATATTCTCAGAAAGATTATTACCTTGCTGTCACTTAATGTTAGTGTATTCCTATAGATGGGGGGAGATTTCTTTCTATATGTATCTACCAATCAATTATTTATCATCTGTGGATAGAATTGAAATCCAAAAGGGGAAACTTTATCTTAGAACCTGATTGTAATTTATAATATATAATATTGCTTAGTATGGTATGTGGCTTAGTCATAAAAAAGAAAATACATTATCATTTTAAATTTTGCTTTTAAAAGAATAATAAGTTGTTTAAGAAAGTGATTACAATTAAGAATATTATTTTTCAGACTAGCTTTCAGGGAAATAATTTGACAATATTTTAAATATTCTAATCTAGACATTATATATTAAATAGATCAAAACAAGTTTACATATATTTTCCATAGAGGAAATTTCAATGACAATTATTTTACTATTTTTTTATATGCATGGTTATTTAGAATTTGTATAGAGACTAATTAGAGCATTAAAATATAATCAGTACATTTTCTGCTTTTCTTCCCAAATCAATATAAAATTAACTTTTTCAAGAGGATGAATAAAAGTATACATTATACCATAGTATTATGATTAGCACATTTATGAGAGGTGTTTAACTTTTAAAAACATTTATACTTATTTTGTTGCCCAAGAGCCCTCTGACGTGGGTACGGCAAGATATTCATGAACTCCATCCTTGCTTTATAGCAGGAGATATTAGAGACATTTCCTAGTTAGGTGCAGACGTAAATAAAGCACATGCATGTCTTGTACCTATTGTCCAGATGGAACATCAGAGTTTACTTTTAAATGGCCATCAAAATAAAAATACTCAGTATAGAACCATTTGACAAAAGCCATGCATTAAAAATAGACATTAATACTAATGGAATAGGCACTAAGACTATGAGAGCTTAAGAGGACAAATTCCTGAAAGCAAGATAACTTAAAGGCAATTTGAAATTATTTATTTTGTGAAAAATGTACATAGTTGAAAATTTTGTGTAGATGAGTAATAATACACAAGAATATGAAATTCTTCTGGAAAGGAGGATAATACAATAAATAAGTAAAATAGGTTGTTCAAAGTGCTTCTTGTCTGATGAATGCCATCTCTTTCCTAATAAAATTAATTTTTTAAGGCTCTAGCATCATTCATGTGATTACTCATACAACAAGACCTTAGGATAATCATGTCCTTTAAAAGGCTATAATTGAGTATATTTCAAATGCATTTTACAACTGTATATTAAATAGCAACTCCATCTTAGTTTTCAGTGAAGGGCATTGGAATATATCAGGGAACAAAATAATCTAATGGAAAAAAGTAATCAACACATAAAAAAAGTTTTACATAAAAGGTCCTGCATTTTTAAATAGGGCAATTATAAATGGATAGCCGATGAACTGGTCAATAATTTTTTTGAGTTAGTATTTCACACCATAATGAATTTGTGGAAATTTCTGTTTTGTTGCAATCCTCAGATATCTACTTTATTCTTTCACAATGTGATGCAAGTAACCTATTATAATTTGGTGGCAATGTCACTTACTCATTTATATGGATTAGGAATCTAGATATGATAAAAAATTTAACAGCTCCTTAATAAACTCAGTCTTTCTGTCTGTACACATAATAAATGGATTTGCGAAGCCTTAGAAACTGACTCTTTTTCTTCTGTACAAGTTCATTAAAATACATATGATATAGAAAGATTCTAGTTTTGTTTTTGCATGAGCTAGATGATAAAGATAAAACTCCTTTATATTGTTATCATTAATTGAGATAGCAAGACTTCTAATAGCTTTAATAACAAGTTTTTATAAGCATTCAATAAAGGAGGTAACCTTTTCCCTTTTGTAAGCCAGTTGTAATAGTTATGTGGTTTTATAATATTGAGACGAAAGTTCTTTTGAAGACTTCAGCTTCAAATTAAGACAAAAATGCATTGTTATAAAAAAAAGACGACCAAATTAAGAATACTGGATAAATGCTGTAAATTTCTTACCTTTTTAATGAACAAATTTTAAATGAAAGCAAACTGTATGATTATCTTAAATTTTTTTTGTATCCATCTATACTAGATGTAGGAATTAGGGATCTTGTGAAATAATATTTACAGCAGAAATTTTAGTGTAGTTTCCTACCCATTTTCAGAATTTCATTGATGAAATTGTACTTGAACTCTAATTTTTATTTATGCGGTAAAATCAGTGTACATTTTATAATTTATTGTCCTTTAGTTAAGAAAGAACAGCTTTGATGCTCTCAGTATTCAAAAAGGTGGTATTTATAAATGTAGAATGATGACTCCTACAGTTAATTAAATCAAAGTTCTTTACATATTTCAAACTCAAGCAGACAAATTTCCCTATTGAAGAAATGATCCAATTTATACAAAATGTACAGCAAGAAAAAGTATGGAACAACAAATTTTAAATGTTATTTTTGCTTTGCAAAATGGATGTACTATGATGAAAATAGAACAAAATATATTAAGCCAAGCTTCTCACATATTTCTTACTTTACTCCATGGGAACAAGTTGCTGTCTGGATAGCAGGTAGAAGAGCCAGAGCAGAAGAGATAAAATTTTTTTAAAAGGTACTAGTTCTAGGCCAACACCAACTCAAAATTAACCACAATTATACAGTAGAAAAATTCATAATCATGATCTCCTAAGACTGAAGATGTTTCTGACAATTTGAGGTTCCATTAAAAAAAAAAAAAGTTGACAATTCCCTTTGTTGTCAGAAACATCTTCAGTCTTAGGAAATCATGATCAAACTCTAAAAGGAGATGTTGGGAAGACCCTTTCAGACATCGGACTAGGCAAGGAATTCTTGAGGAAGAACCCCAAAGCAATCACCGCAGCAACAAAAATAAATAAATGGGATCTGATCAAATTGGAAAGCTTCTGCACTGCCAAGGAAACTATCATTAGAGTGAATAGACAGCCCACAGAATGGGAAAAAATACTTGCTCTCTACACATCTGATAAAGGGCTGATAACCAGAATCTATCTAGAACTCAAAAAAATCAGCAAGAAAAAATCAAACAACCCCATCAACAAATGGGCAACGGAAATGAACAGAAACTTTTCAAAAGAAGACAGAATAATGGCCAGCAAACATATAAAAAAATACTCAACATCTCTAATCATTAGAGAAATGCAAATCAAAACCACAATGAGATATCACCTAACCCCAGTGAGATTGGCCTTTATCAAAAAATACCAAAACAACAAATGCTGGCGAGGATGTGGAGAGACAGGAACACTCTTACGCTGCTGGTGGGACTGCAAATTAGTGCAACCTCTGTGGAAAAGAATTTGGAGATACCTCAGAGAGCTAAAAATAGAAATACCATTTGATCCAGCAATAGCACTATTAGGCATCTATCCAAAAGAGCAAAAAACATTCTATGATAAAGACATCTGCACCCAAATGTTTATGGCAGCACAATTCAATATCGCAAGGATGTGGAAACAACCCAAGTGCCCGTCAATCCATGAGTGGATTATTAAAATTTAGTATATGTATACAATGGAATATTACTCAATCATAAGAAACGACAGTGATCTAGAACCTCTTATACTTTCTTGGATTAAACTTAAGCCCATTATCCAAAGTGAGGCACCACAAGATTGGAAGAATGGGCTCCACTTGTACTCGCATCAAATTGGTACTAACTGATCAACACTAGGGTGCTCACATGGCAGTAATACTCTCCAGGGATTAGGGGGATGGTGGGGGTAAACCCGCAACTAAATGACACGGGGAGCATTGTAGGGGGGAAGGGCATGCTTCTAACCCTCACTTGGGTGAGGCAAAGACATAAAGTGTAACCATAATGTTTGTACCCTCATAATACCCTGAAATAAAAAAAAAGAAATAAAAAAACTAAAAAAAAAAAAAAAAGGGTCAAAGACATTCTTAAAGTTTACCATTGCCTTTGAAATTCTTGGTTCAGACAAGATGATATCCTGGCAATTTTGACCCTTCTAGAATTATCTGAGTGGAGCTGCAATTTTCCTCTCTTATATAAGCCATATTTTCAAATGGCATTGTGTGTGAATAGTTGTTAGCAACTTATGTTCAATTTCCTGTTTGTTCAGATATTTCATTTGGTGCAGGACATTTTAAATGCCTTTACAATATTCTTGTGCAATTAAATAACGTTCATTTTTTCACTTTTATAAATGTGGAAACTAAGGCATGAAGAACTAGTTAAGTCCTTGGTTTTCCAACCTTAGTGACAAAAAGAAATTCTGTGGAAGTAATTAAAGTGCAATGATGTTTACCACTGACCACTCTGTTGTTGCTTTAAATGTGTTAACCTGCCCTATTATTGAGTAATATATGACCCAAGGTTATTCCTGTAGTACAGCTATACTTCAGGCTTATAGAAAATAAGTCTTTGAATTTTTTTTGTTCTTATCATATCTCCCGCACAGGTAACCATTTTGAAATCTTTAAAATAACATAGATATGGCTGGAAAAAAAAGTTTTCACTTGTCCCATTTTTAGCTTTGCTTTCTTCTTCCCTAGCTCAATACTCAGACAGATAAGCTTTGCCTGGGGCCCATAAACTTTGAGTTGTCTTCAAAACAGAACAGCATATACAGTGTATGGCCATACCACCCTGAATGGGTCTGATGTCATCTGGTCTGGGAAGCTAAGCAGGGTCAGGCTTGATTAGTATTTGGATGGGAGAATAACACACAACAAAAAAATCAAACCAAAATGAGATGGAAAAGAGAGTAAAAAGCGGTCTCAGATTTCTTCTTGGGTCTGCTGCCTCATTCTCATTAACACCATCTTCTGATTCTTAATAAGACAATTATAATTTTCTCTTAAGCTCTGTTCAAGTGGTCCTATACTGACTTTTATAACAAATGTGCAGTGTGTCTTTACTAGGACTCTTAAACCAGGTTTTAAGTTAGTATTAATTTATAAAATTTCAGGTATGGAGGAAAATGTAGAAGAGGTCCTGAAATAGTTGGCACTGATAGGGAGTTGCCTTATTATACATTCTATTAATAAAACTTACTTTCAGTGGAATCAAGATGTGAGTACTATCAAAAGAGGAATATTATTAAATTGTAAGCTCCCTCAGAACAGTAATTTAATACACTTATTTCACTCTTTGGGAAATTTTATTTATTGCAAAACTATAGATTTAGGTAGATAGGTATGAAAAATCAACAGTTCTTTTCATTTTCTTCACCTATTATGCTTTAATTTTAAGTGAATTGGGTTATCATCATCAAATCAGAGGAGAATAAAAAAAAATCTTTATTTTGTGGTTGGTTGTATGTCCTGTTGGCTAAGCACAAAGTAAGTGTAGGAGTGTATATTGGTTCTTTCAGACCTTATGTTTGAAAAAGTGATATTAGAATGCAGCATTCAGAGCTGTTCTTATCCTTGTATTTCCTTTCCTCCTTGATGTGTGCAGAATCAAATTCATCTAGTTGACAGGTGGGTAATATTAACATAAACAGCACAGCTGCGTCAATATAAAGAACTTGATCCATTGTCAAATTCCCCTCTCATCGGTTCTTGCTCACCCCTTACAGGTCTTTGCTGCTCTGTTTCTCTTGACTTACAGAAACCTAACCTTCTTGCTCAAATGAAAGTTCTATTCTAACTTTTGTCTTCCTTAACTTTTTGTCTCTTTGTTCTTTTTTGCCCAAATCTCAGTATGACTTCAGATGAAAAAACAAAGATGATTTGAGTGTAAGCTTTAGGGAAAATTACTGAGAATATACTAGACAAATGAACTTATGTTATGCTATTTACTTACCACCCTTATCTTCGCTTCTAATGTATTTATATTTCCATTCATCTTTGCAAATCTCAGGCTTCTTGGCTAACTTTTGTGATGATGTTTATAATTCCAACTTTCAGATGTTTGATTGATATTTCCAAAGCTTCACTTCCTGTCCAGAATCTGTGACCATCGTTGTGTGTCATTGCGATTTCAAGAATTATTAACAAACTCCCTTGTTATACTGTTAGTGTTCTCTTCATTTTCTTTGACTGTTTGGTATTTGGAACTCCTACCATTTCGTTCTTCTTGATACTACTTTGTCATCATTCATACACCTCCATGACTGTACATTACTATCTTCTCCATTCTCCTGATCATGGTTGTTTCCTCATCTCAGTCCTCAGCTTGTTGGGGATTGAGATGTGGAAACATCTAGGGAGCATCATGTTATACTATACTGAAAAGACTACTGAACTTAAAGTCAGATATAGAGAATTTCAATTCAGGCTCTTTCACTTGCTGCTATGTCATCCTAGATAAATTAGTTAGCATTTCTGGGCTTTAATTTTCTCATATTTTAAATAGAAATAATGACAATAACATCTAACTTCCATCATTTTTCTATGAAATTCATGTTATTATATGTAAAAAAGGTTCAAAGTTGTAGTTTTGAATGGAACTCCTTGGGGACAGGGACTATGATTTACTTACCTTTTTCAATCCTGTGCCTACTAGACTGCAGTTGGTCAATAAGTAACTGATGAATACATAAATTTATTTACAAATGAATTTTAAACTTTAAATACTAATTCACTCAATAAACATTTATAGAATCCTTACTAGGTACAATACACTTGACTATAGATTGTAGATAATATAGGACAAATAAATGCTTTATTCCATGGAGTTCACAGTCTCAGAAATTACAGAATGCTGGAATCCAAAGAGACCATAGAGGCCCCCTGTTTTACATACATGAAAAATGAGAAATAGGGAGGTTATAACTTTTGCAAGGTTGAAAAGCTGCTAAGCAGGGAATCCTGGACTCCAAACTACAGATTACAGTGGGAAAGACAAGCATGTGTGCAAATAACTTAGTTACTTGGCAGACCGTGAGGAGTGCTATTACAGAGACACAAACAATGGTTCTGCGGTTATGTGGGATTCCATGTTGTATGATAAAAAGAGCCCTGCCCTAAAGAGCATCCCAGATCACCATTTACTATGTCACTGTGAGAAAGCTGTTTAATGACCAAGGCTAAGTTTTCCCATTTGTAAAAACGATA
>RJWJ010046162.1:0-11471 GCA_004363605.1 Indri indri | reverse complement strand
TTAATAAAATATCATCAATAAAAGAAAAAAAATTTAAGACAGTAAATTAAAAATAAATCCCCCAGAGACTGTTTGTATGACCAGAGCTACACATAAACCTGTATACAGATCTGGCAGAACTGGGACAGGTACAGTTAAGTTCTTGGCCTGGGCAATCTTTAGAAATGACTGTTCCTTGAGATCAACATGCTATTTTACATAAGGAAGAAAAAGGGGTTTTGTAGCTGCTCTGAGATGAAGGGGACCCCCTGAGCTGAGTGCAGTCTTTTCAATTTCCTCACTGTCTTGATTCAACCTCCCAATTCTACCCAAATTGTTTCTATCTCAAGGATAACTCAGACATCACTTCTTCCATGAAAACTTCACTCTTCCCTACAAAGCATTAACCTCTTAGTCTTTCTCCAATTTTGCTTACATTGCTATATAGCATAAATACTTCATGAAATTGTCAACACAGTTAGGGCCTGTGCCTATGTTTTCATGTCTTTATCCCTTCCTTCCCACAGAAACCCTGACACATTAACACACATAGCATAGGTACACAACAGGTTTTAGTCTAATCACATAAACAAAAAGAAATAAAAAGAAGGTTGAATAGCAGATAATAATCACGATACTAGAATATTTTTGAAAATAGTAATTGGAAAGCAGGCCAATAAAGTTTGATCAATGTAACAGTCATTCCTGATTCCAAATTAATAATAAAGAAACTAAGAAGAAAACTTCCTTAGATTGATAAAGGGCATCTGGAGAAAACCTACAGCAAATGGCATAATAACGTAAAATATCGTGGTTAAAATAAAGCAGAAGATACCCCCACTGCTGCGCAGCCTTGCACTAAGATTCAGTAAGAAAAGGAAAAGAAAGAAAATGAATGACTATTTGAAAGGATGAGACAAAACTGACATTAGTGTCAGAAGATATAATTATCTTAAAATTTTTAAGAGAATAAACTTAAAAAATGGAGTTAATATGATAGCGCAGTAAGTTAGCCAGATAAACACGATAAAAACTATATACACATGAGAGCAAAACTGTAAAAAATATGCAGGAGATAGGCATGGAAAATTCCTAATTTTTATCAAGTAGATAAATGAAGATCTGAATGAATGGAGAACATTTATATTCCTGAATTGAATGATTTGATATTATTAAGTTGCTAATTTTCCCAAAATTAATGTTTGAATTTAATGAAATCTCAATCAAAATTCCAGCTATTTACAGAACTTTACAACCTGATTCTGCTCATCTGTAATAAGTAGCATAATTAAATAAGAATAAAGAAGGATTATTAAAAATAATAAAAGAACTTGTTTTACCAGATATCTATCAAAACATACCACAAACTCTAGTAATTAAAATAGCATGATCCTGACATAGATATAGATCATTTGTATAAATGTTTACAAATGTGAAGCAATTTTATGCTAAAGGTGGTATTTTCAATCAGTGGGAAAAGATAAAGTATTCATTAAGTAGTGTTTACTAAAAATAATAAAAAGTTAAGTTTCTCTTTCATATCACACAAAATAATTTTATTTATCAAAAATAGATGAAAATAATAAAATTTTAAAATATTATATAAAATCATTTGGGTAAATGCCCAGTAGTGGGATTGCTGGATCACATGGTAGTTCTACTTTTAGTTCTTTGACGTATCTCCATACTACTTTCCATAGAGGTTGCACTAGTTTGCAGCCCCACCAGCAGTGTATGACTGTTCTTATCTTTCTGCATCCACAGCAACATTTGTTGTTTGGGACTTTTTGATAAAACCCATTCTCACTGGAGTTAAGTGATATCTCATTGTGGTTTTGATTTGTATTTCCCTGATGATTAGAGATATTGAGCATTTTTTTATATGTTTGTTGACCATTAGTCTGTCTTGTTTTGAAAATTTCTGTTCATGTCTTTTACCCACTTTTTAATGGGTTGTTTGATTTTTTCTTGCTGATTTGCTTATTTATAGATTCTAGTTATCAGTCCTTTATTGGATGTATAGTATGCAAATATTTTCTCCCATTCTGTAGGTTGTCTGTTCACTCTAATGATTGGTTCTTTGGCTGTGCAGAGGCCTTTTAATTTAATCAGGTCCCATTTATTTACTTTTGTTGTTGCTGTGAAAAAAGACACCTGCATTCAAATGTTTATAGCAGCACAATTCACAATTGCAAAGATGTGTGTCCATCAACATATGAGTGGATTAATAAAATGTGGTATATGTATTTCACGGAGTACTACTCACCATAAAAACAAATGGTGAACTAATACCTCTTGTCTTAACCTGAATGGAACTGGAGACCATTCTTCTAAGTGAAGTATCAGAAGAATGGAAAAACAAACGCCACATATACTCACCGTTAAATTGGTACTAATTGATCAACACTTATGTACACATATGGAAATAACATTCACAGAAATCAAGCAGGTGGTAGGGAGGAGGGAATGCGTAAATTCGCACCTAATGGGTACAATGCACACTATCTGGGGGATGGGCACACTTTGACTCAAATGGTACAAAAGCAATTTATGTAATCAAAATGCTTGTAGCCCCATAATATTCTGAAATAAATTTAAAAAAAAGAAAATAAAAGCATTGTAAAATAGAAAAAATTCTGATAAAGGAAAAAAAATTGCCCATATTTAAAATAGAAAAAATATATAAAATCTAAGGGAATTTTTGGTTTTATCTTGTGGGTAAATAAAAAGTCCTTTTTTTTGCAGGACCCAAAAATACACTTACAGACTTTTAAAGGAAAGTATATTGTTAAAATTTTTTTGAGACCTGTTGCTGGACATCATTCATCAAGATGGAAAATGTGCACATCTCTTTTTTCCATCTACTCTACCCTTATAAAGCTAAAAAGTCATCTCACAGAAATACTCATACACACACAAAGATGCTATGTACCAGGGTACTTGTTTCAGCGTTGCTTTTAACATTGAAAGACTGAATAACTATGGAAATAGTTGAATAAATTATAATTTACTCATACTATGGGGTATGCACAGACATTTAAAACTACGTCTTCTTAAGGAGGGGTAGCATAACTCCCCATCCCATATATGTGGGCTGTATACTGTGACTTCCTTACCACATACAGTAGGAAAAAGGGTAGAAAAAGAGTAACTTTACAGTTGAAAAACCTGACAAATTAGGTCATCAAGGTTAACATCAGTGACAGGCCATGTTCATAGCATGTAGCCTTGATATGATGTAACGAGAATGGTATTTTGGTTCTGTGATATTCTTCCAAAAAATCCCTAACCTCTATTTAACTATGAGAAAAACATCAAAAACAAACATACAAACAAAACACATTGAAATGCATCAAAAAACAAATATCTAAATAGGAATTCTCATACTGGCAAGGTCATCAACAAACATGTAAAATCTGAGAAAGTGTCACAATCTAGAGGAGAGTATGGGGATATGGGGACTAAATGTTCCATTGTATTCTGGTTGGGATCCTGGAGCAGAAAGAGGATATTAGTTACTAATTTAAAAATCTGACCTGGTACAGTGGCTTATGCCTGTAATCCTAGCACTCTGGTGGTCAAGGTGGGAGGATCGCTTGAGGCCAGGAGTTTGAGACCAGCTTGAGTAAGAGCAAGACCTCATCTCTACTAAAAACAGAAAAATTAGCTGGGTGTGGTGGTGCATACCTGTAGTCCCAGCTGCTTGGGAGGCTGAGGCAGGAGGATCACTGGAGCCCAGGAGTTTGAGGCTGCAGTGACCTATGACGATGCCACGGCACTCCAGCCCCAGGGAACTGCACTCTAGACCCAGAGGACAGAGCAAGACCCTATCTCAAAATAAATAAATAGAATTTAAAAAAAATATAAAGAAATTCAAATAAAGTACGATTTTGAGTTTAATAATAATATCTACAGTGCTTTATTAGCTGTGACAAATGTACCATAGTATTGTAAGACATTAACAATGGGGAAAGCTGGATGAAAAGTATAAAGGAATTTTCTGTACTATCCTTGCTGCTTTTTTGTAAATCCAAAACTATTCTAAAATAAAGAGTTTACTGTTAAAAAATACAACATATTTAAATATATAGGCATCTATGGCCTCATATGGCATCTTTAAGATACTTAAGAAAATGCAAGTCACAAAAAATCCATATAATATGATTTTATTTATAATGAAACACCAAATTTAGGATATGTGTGTATGTGTGATGATTCAGAGGAAACATGTCTGTCAAAAATGTTCACCAAACTATTGCGTTTTTGAGGTGCAGTGAAATGGAGTGGCAGGGTCAATGTGAAATTATGGATGATTTTCAAGATTTTCACCACGTTTAATATTCTTTGAATGTTTTATGCAAATGCGTTCTTTGTTCATGAAATAAAAAAAACCAGAAATACAAGAACTAAAAGTGGATCAAGAAATAGAAAATAAGGGGAGAGTACAATTCATTATAAGGGAAACTTTAGAGCGAGTTTTATCTGAGGAGAAAACTGTTGAGACGAGTCCTTGACAAGTTAGTCTCTAATGGCTTTGGCTCCCATCTGCTGGGCACTAACTCCAGTCCAAGCATAAATGTGCAATACATTGGTTAGTTCCCACAACAGCTCTGTAAAAAGAAACAGTATCCTCACATAACAGATGAGAAGACTGAGTTTTAGAAAAGTTAAGTAAATTACCCAGAATCACACAACTTGTAAGAGGAAGCACAAGCACTACAACCACGTTGCCCAGCTGCCAAACTCGTTCTTTTGCACAGAGCTATGTTGCTGCAGAACATGATCATTACTTGGGGGCGGGAGGTCATTGTATGAGAAATAGTCTTCATTTCAGAAAATCCTGTTCTTGTCATTATCTTAAAAAATGTAGATAGGAACCAATATGCACCTGTACTGCTGAAACATGAGCAATAAAATGCATAGTCTTAAGAAAAATATAAATGGGTTAAGAATTTACATTTTGCTAAAAATCATGGTAAGTGTATTCTAACATTCAAAAAACAAAACTCAAAAATTGTTTTATTTCCTATTTTACCATTTATCTATAATCTTCAGGGCACTTTTATAGTTTTATTAATAATACATGAAAAGTTCACGTCTGACACATATTTCATGTTCAAAAATGTTTACTGTTATTATTTTATCATTATTGTCATAGATAAATCAGAAGTATAGAGGGAATACACTAAGAATGAGCTTTTTAAGAGCCTGGAAACATACAGAAATACTATTAGTTATAAAAAAATCTCAATATTCTCTTTTTATTTTTACTTTATACCTATCCATAGTCTATCACCCTATCCTTCACAAAATTCTAGGAAATTATCATAATCAATGGGTAATTTGTTTTTTAATAGTCCACTTACTGAGTATCACTCGGTTTTCTTTCACACCTATGCAAATCTCAGTGATAACCCATTATCTCCTTGCTTACATTTCTTAATTCTCAAGTCCTAAACCCACAGGAGGTAAATGAGTGTGTAAGTATTTTAGTGTACATACAGCCATGTTCGATTATTCCTGGATTTGCAAAAACCTCTGACTTCAGAGTTTCCAATCATTTTTAGTTTTTAGGACACTGTTCTTTAATGCCAGAATTTTACCTACAATAAGAACATTAGTGAACATACAATAGAAATTAGGTTTGACTCTCCCTGATCATGTATCAAAGTATACAAAACATAACACACGTGCGTATTTTATCCTCAACACCTTGTATTACTAAGGAAATGTGTATAATAGGCCAATTTCCTCTCTCTGATCATTTGGCCAGTGCTTCACTGAGTGGTAAGTACAGAGAATTTAGGGTATATTAAAGTTGTTACAAATATAAAGAATAGCAAATCAATAACTATATATTTCCAAACATCACTATAGAATTGGGTGCACCATAGTACTGTTTAAAAGATAACGTTTATGATTTGTCAGGTACATATGAATTTCATTTTAGTACAAAAATTAGAATACAATGAAAAAAGATTAGATTTAGATTTGATTTACATCAGCAATCATAGCCAACCCTCTGCCAAATGCATAGAAGACATCAAAAATATGGTGGATTTAAATTTTCAGCATAATTAGATTCTTCTGGGTTTTTTTGAAAGTGTCTACACAAAAAGCACTTAATTGGGTGTGGCAGGGAGGTAACTAACGTGCATTAGTAATTAGTCGACAAAAAGAGTAGACTGGCTGTGTAGAGGAAACATTTGTGGCTTGGTATTTTCAACCAAGTCAGGAAAGAAAACCCTCTGATCTAACCTCTAATGGTAGTTTTGATTTTTAATTATGATAAGGATGTTATTTAAATTAGTGTCAAATATATTAAGACGTGTACACTCCCAGGATCTACAAACACAAATGCCAGTGACCTTCCCATGACTTGAGATGCCCTTCTGCCTTTCGCTCAGGGATGGGGAATCTTCCACAGTAGAGCAATAGCTTGAACAGATTGCTCAGTAGAGAGCATATTTCTAGGAAATAGTCAAACATGGGCACACATTCCTGGAGTAGATATATATTTATATACTGAATGAGCTTCAGAAACGCCAAGTTTCAGGCAGCGAAAGACATCTACTTTGTATTCAGAGAAAGGGGAGGACATTTAAAATAAAATAGATTTAGGAACTAATGTGATGCAAAATCAAACATGTGCAGACTCTGTTATAGACCAGGTCCTCACTTCACGGTATGTTTAAAGATAAGGAAACTTTAAAGGTTGAGAAGTTTAAATTCCCTGAAAGTATAAATGTTTCTTTGCTGCATCTTTGAACCCTTATGAACAGTTTTACTTATGAACATCTAACATTTTAGGAGAATCTATACATTACTTACTTCTAGATTCTAAGTTAATAGCATCCTATCCATTTTTAAAAACATTTTTTAAAAAAGAATTTGACCCAGAGCCTATGGTTAAATCTGAATAGTGTATAATATCAAAGAATCCATTCAATCTTAGTAAAGTTGTATGACAGAGTCAACTACCTTAAGGTAGCTGCTGTGTTTCCTCCAGATGCTTCCCCTTCAAGGAGTTCGTCAGAGGAACTAGGACATTATTGGTGAAAAAAATTGTTTGACAAGGTGAGAGGAAGTTCAATGTGACGAGACCACAAAGCAAATATGTTAACTCCTTGGGTCTTATTGGCATCCAGAAAACAGTTTATTCTATAGGTCGGAGGATCTTCTAAGATACCCCATTATCTAAATTAGAAAGTCCAAACTCCTTAGAGTGATGTTCAAGGCACTTCGGAATTCTCGCTCAAAGCTAACTATAGACTCTTACTTCTCATCACTTCCCTTTAGGGCCACCCACTGCTCAGCTTGTGCTGTGGTAGGACACAGTGTGTCAATTCATATACCTGTGATACTTTTTCCCACTCTGTGGCCTCTTTTTGAAATGTTCCCCCAACCCTGGCATTCCTGACAGGCCAGATTAAATTTTACCACCTTGATGGAATGTTCCCTGAAACTTAGGCAAAATTAGTCACTTAGTTCTTTGTGCATCTTTTAATACAGCATTGGTTACATTTTACTATAACCGTTTATATTTTTGTCTGACCTTCTCAACAGACAATGTAGAGGGCAAGGATATTATTCATTTTTAATCCTTTAAGTTTAGCACAGTATTTATCAGTGTTCTGTAGAATATCATTAGGATATATATGGGAAAAAGTGAAAATATGTTTTAAAAACATTCTGCTTAACAAAGTTAAACAGGTTTTACTATAGGACTTCTTAACATCCTCAATATGGTAACTTACATTAGGTTATATCTTTAATGCTATGTAGCATAATAAGTTGGATTTCGCAGCTATTTGGCTATGTAATCCTATTTAGGGAGAATTTCTCCTATTGAACGTATTTTGGTAGTTGCCTTCTTAGCATATAGTAGATATTCAAAAAATGTTTGATAAGTAAAGAAGTAAACAATTATTTTTAGACCATAAGCTATTTACTTTATCATAGAGTTTGGATTTCTCTAGAGAAATAACACTACTCAGTGATTAACTTGTTCACTTGGAAAATTACTGTTTGTCTTTTCTGGGCAATGGAATATATGGCAAATCACACAATCTATCTACATCTCTATTTCCCTTTGTTTGAAGCAGGTAATAATCACCCTAATGGTGCTTGGGGATCATTTTAAAGTACTCTATTTTGTCGAAGTGCAACTTGAAGTGAAGATACATGATTATTGACTAAAACCATTATAAAAAAAAAAAAAAAGAATAACAGTTTGCTTTGGTGTGGAGAAAAAGACCAGGTCTGTGTCATTTTGTCTGAGATATAATTGGTATTTTCAGCCATAATGAATAAGCCTTTCATTTTGGTATAGTGGTAGTTCTTATATAGAGCAAACCATGTCCTTGGGGGAAAAAAAAAGAAAGGCTTCCTTACCCTAAATTGTCTACCATAACTAATTCCTTCAAAGTCATTGGTAAAAATAGACATATTTTCTGACTTTGGTTTCTGGCTCAAGTGCTCTCTAAGTTCTCTGAGTATATATAATTAAAACCTTCATATAAAAAAAATCACATGAAACATATTTTTAAAGCCCTGTAATCTGGGCTATTTGCAGCAGTCGTCACCTTCTGACAGACAGACTTCACTTGGTAGGAAAAGTCTCTTAACCGAGCATCAGCCAAAGGTGGCTTCTGAGTGTGTTGTGCTCAGTGTTTCTCCCAGGCCCAGTTTTGCATTACTTCTTGTTTCACTGTGGGTTTTTCTTATATGTTTAAGCTGGCCATCAACTCCATCATCAAAATATCTTTCAAATAAGGAAAAACAAATCATTTTATTGAACGACTTTGTATTTTTCACTCTCCTACAAATTAAATGCACATTTCTAACTAGAAAGATTAGACCAGGTAAGACTCACACAAAGGGAGCTCATTGGCAAGAATATTTGACGCTGGTATACTGCAATTCCCCACCTGGAGACTAAGCTTCCAAATTGTTAACCTGCTACTGTGGCCTTTGTTCTTTATATTTCCTGGCAAATGGTATCCATAGAGAGTAACTGTTGCAAGAAAATAATATAATTCCATTGTATTTGATGAACTTCAGGAGAGGACATGTGAAACCAACATATGTCTTGCATATTTATTAAGCAAAAAGGATTAAATCTGGATGAACTGATTCATTCAAAAAATATTTACTGCAGGCTTATTAGGAGCTGGGCACTCCTTAGGCATTAGGGACATAGCAATGATCCAAATGAAATCTCTACCCTGATAAAACTTACATTCTACTCTTTTAGCTTAACAAATTTGCTTTTTCTTCTGTTCCTCTCTAAACCGAAGTATCCCTTTCCAGCTTTTTAGTTATCTTTTCCTTGGGTAGTTCTTCAATTTTCCATTTGCTTTGTACAAACTCAACTATGGAATAAGAAATATAATAATGCTAAACTCCATACGACTGAGCAGACCCAGGCAATAACTTATGGGAGGAAACAAAATTATTTCTGTTCATTTACAATGGCTTCAAGTTAATATGTATACATAGTAAGCTCACATGCCCAGCCATTTTCACTAACGTAAATATAGTTTATACCCAGTCTCCCAGGAACTCAAATATTTCTTCAGGAAAAGATGATCCTTTGTCACATATTCACTCAAAACTACTCTGATGGTTGCTTTAACTGATTTCTCATGTATAAAAATATGCAGGAGATTGGGAGTTCATAGAGTATAATTTTCCTTTAAATAAATCCCTCTAGTATTGGGTCTGAAATCGCCATGCCATGATATACATTGTGTTAAGGGCGATCTTAAAAACTTGTAGAATTAGATTCAGAGTTTTAGAACTGGAAGACACAGCAAGAATCTTTTATTTCCTATCTCATTTCTCTTTATACACATGTCCGAGCTACATCTCTTTTATTTCCAATTGATCTTAATCAACATAGAGAACAATGTCCATAAAGAGTAACAATACTGACTCTGTGAATCTCTGCAGCAGCATATTATTATAATAAACCACTGAATCACTTGCATTTGTAAAACTAGTAGTTTGAACATATACTTTTATTTTAAAAATATATGAAAGTCTAATTCCACAGCAAGATAATAAAGGTAATTTTCCTACATCTAATGGTGATATCGTCAATCCACTAATCAAAGAAGCTGTTCAGGCATTTAGAAGTATATCTCAGGACCAACGCAAAGCTTTTACTTTCTCTTCTCTTTTAGGAAACTTTCCCTGGTTTTCTAAGCTATTCTGCACCTCTCTAAAGCCACTAAAGTGTAATTTGACTTCTCTGAAAGTCTTTTTCCCACTACCTTTCACCAACTCCAAGAGTATCTGCCTAACCAATTAACACACTTCTCATTTAATGATGATAAATCAAGGCTTTAATAAATCTGTCTTTGTGTTTGCTAGGAAATACATTACACTTTCATTAGAAACTATAATTAAAACTTGTTCCAATCAAAATAAAATATTTCATAACAATTAGTGAAAGGAAAGTAGGAAACTTCCATAAATGGCTGGCAAGTGACACAAGCATTGGGTTGGAGTGAGGTGTGTGTGTGTGTGTGTGTGTGTGTGTGTCCATGTGTTTGTGTATGCATGTGTGTGTGAACAGGGTGTTCAACACCCTGCAAGTTACTAAACATTCTACTACAGATGGCTGGAGAGGCAAATGGACTTTGAAGATCTACAAATGTGCCACTTAATGTTACTGACAACACTGTGCTGTTGCAAATTTTTCTAAGACCTATCTCCAGGTAAACATAGGCAGCTGTGACAGAAGCTCTTAAATTTGGGGCTTTTAAAATTATTTATTTTTATTTGAAAAATTTAAGTGTACAAGTTCCTTTTGTTATATGGATGAATTGTATCATGCGGAAGTCAGGGCTTTCAGTGTCCTCATCACCAGAATAGTGTACATGTACCCGATAGGCAGATTTTTATCCCTCACCCGCCTTCCACCCTCCCCCCTTCTCACTCTCCAATGTCCATTACAGCTCTTTATGACCACATATATCCCTCATTTAGCTCCCACTTATAAGTGAGAACATGTGGTATTCGGTCTCCAGTTCCATCCAAGTTGCTGCAAAAGACATTACTTCATTCCTTTTTATAGCTCAGTAGTACCCTATGGTATATATACCCCACATTTACCATATATTATCCACTCATCAATTGATGGGCACTTAGGTTGGTCCCATATCTTTGCAATTGTGAATTGTGCTGCAAGAAACATTTTGGCACATTATATATATATATTTTATATATATATATAATAATATATATTATATATATATAATATAATAATATTCTATATATAGATATATAAAATAACTCCTTTTCCTTTGGGTAGATAGCCAATAGTGAGATTGGCTACTAGTGAGATTAGTAGGTTGACTTTTAGTTATTTGAGCAATATCTATACTGCTTTCCATAGTGGTCGTACTAGTTTACATTCCCACCAACAGTATATAAGCATTCCCTTTTCGCCACAACCCTGCCTACACCTGTTTTTTTTTTTTTTG
>RJWJ010046161.1:0-11473 GCA_004363605.1 Indri indri | reverse complement strand
TGTTAATAAAAACAGTTAAACCATTCGCTTGACTGTTTTATTATCAATTGCTATTTATTGTGAATAAGCCTTCAGTTATTATGTTATTTAAGAAGCATTTGGTAATGTGCTTCTGAAAAACAGCTCTACAAAATAGTTTATTAGTATATTAATTATATGACTTTTGAACCCCAAAACAAATGTAATGATGATGTGAAATATGTCAGCCTGGTTTGCCAAACGCAGAAGACTGTGATGTTTCCCTATCCTATGTGCCAATAATATAAATAAGTTTGTTTTGTTAAGCAGGCATCTGAACTAGCAAATTCATTTCCAAATAGCCTTAATATTTATTGTAACGCCAAAGTAATGTCAACATTATTTACAGATTATGAAAAATAATTTAAGGCTTGAGCAAACTTGCTGTTGGACTATAACAAGTTTCCTAATCACAGAAATATTTATTGTGATGCAGTCGGCACACATACCACTGTTTCCAATAATGAGCAAATACGATTAAGTTTTAACTGTTTTAGGTCTTGTCAAAATATTTTTCGGTGGGACTGAATCTTCCGATGTACTGAGTAACACTATTGATTATATTGTGTAGTTGGTATAACCTCACCTTTTGTATCCAAAATTTTACGGTAAATTGCTAGCTTTCCGGAAGAGCAAATAAATCATTATGCTAAATATAGGCTGTCAGGTTAGCTCAGTACTTAGCACAATGTTAAAAATTAGGCGTCTTATCTGTGCTTTTTGTAGAACTACCACCTTATTTAGCAACACATTAAAATAAAGACTTTTTGATTGGCTCAGTAGGAAACAAAGGAAGTGAAGCCTAGAGGGAAAATGTATTAAAACATTTTTAAAACATTTTAAAAATTGCACCATGCTTTGCCTTAAAAATTTAAATGGCCTCTGTTTAAATATTTTGGCCTTTTGAGTAGTGGTCCGAGCATGCGGAAGGTGGTCCCTAAAAAACATCTGAGATGGTCTGTAAAAGAACACCAGTGGGCTTATTTCCAAAGTGGTTTGAATGAAGTATCTGCCCAACACTAAGCCAATCTGCCAACATCAGCCACATGTAAGACATTTAGTTTCCAACAAGGCGTTTTCCTATGACTTGCTCAAGTCCGTGGCAGTAGCATCTCTTCTTCCTTCCTTTGACCTTACCATAATTATTTTCATGTTTATTTGTTTTGCTTTTTCAAACCCCCAGAGTCACATTCTTTAGCATATAGTTTTCATTTGGTTCAATTCTTAAGACAGTCCAACCTGTTCAATTTTAAAGATGTCTTAATTAGTCTAATCCTGATTGGGCTCTTTCCAAAGCTCCTGTTGGCAGAGTCCGATTTCAATTAACATTCCAATTCCATACTGCAAATGCCCTTGCTCAGACTTTTTTTTTGAAATATGCTATTTTGGATGCCACCTCTCTTCAGCATTATTCTGCCTCAGAAATCATACAGCTCCCAAAATATTGCAAGGCACCAGGCACACAGGAGAGTTCTGGCAATTACTCTTCTCTGAAATTTTCAAGAAACATAATTCCTTTGATCAGCATGTCGCTCGCTGTGACCGTGAGCTTTACGAGGACGAGGGGCACACATTCTTCCGTCCCTACGAAGTCTGGCATCCACTCCTTTCTTTCACTGATGACAGAGTTGAAACCAAGGATGCGCTGACATGACCACTAGCAATAGGTGTCAAGGGCCTTCAGACACACCGATGCGCCCGGTCCCCAAGTTCGTCCTGTGAGCACGTGTTACCTGTGCCCACTGCACAGATGAAAATGCCTAGAGTGTAGGGTGCTTAACTGACTTGCTCGAGCCTATAGAGCCAATAAATAGCATTTGGGATTAGATGTTCCTCTACTTGACCATGCCAATGACAAAATAATACAAAAAAATTCGAAAAGATAAAACAGAAATACAGTAGTGCTATGTTTACTCACCAACAGCTGCAGGATTAGATACTGAATGTAAGCAAGTGTTTTAGGTAACTTTGGCTATTGGGGTCAGTGCCAAAGCTGACTTTCATGTAGCCACTATCCATCTCTGTTCTTGAGTCCGATGGCCTGAGTCGGGGCTCCAGCTCCATGACTCTGGACGGATGTACCTAACTTGCTCTGGGAATTCAATGAGATAATCCTTGCAGGCTCTTCACACACATCTGACACGCAGTGAGCTGTAGAACACTGTCTCTCAGCCTCAGCACTAGGCACATTTGAGCTGGATCACTCTTTGCTTGGGGGACTTCCCTCTGCATTTTAGGGTGCTTAGCCACATCCCTGCCTTTTACCTACTAGATGCCAACAGCACTTTCTCCAGTTGTGACAACCAAATGTCTTCTTCTGGGTGACGAAGTGAACATTGCCAAGGTGCCACAAAGCTACCCTGTCCATGGTGGCTCACGCCTGTAATCCTAGCACTCTGGGAGGCCAAGGCAGGAAGATCACTTGCATTCAGGAGTTCGAGACCAGCCTGAGCAAGAGTGATACCCCATCTCTACTAAAAACAGAAAAAAAAAAAAAATTAGCTGGGCAACTAAAAATAGAAAAAATTAGCTGGGCATGGTGGCATATGCCTATAGTCCCAGCTACTCGGGAGGCTAAGGCAGGAGGATTGCGTGAGCCCAGGAGTTTGAGGTTGCTGTGAGCTAGGGTGACACCATGGTACTCTAGCCCAGGCAACGGAGCGAGACTTCATCTCTGGGGAGGGGCAAAAAAAGAAAAAAAAAAGCTACAAAGCTACCCTGTCCAGTATAGTAGCCACAAGCTACATATGGCTGTTGAGCACTTGAAATGTGGCTAGTGCCATGCATTGAAAGAGTAGTCTGGACATATTGGGTTAAATAAAATATATCGTTAAAATTAATTTTACCTGTTTATTTGTTCATTTATTTATTTATTTTTACTGTGGCTACACACGTGGCTTTCCGTATGCTTCTGTCGGACACTGCTGCGCTGCAGGTTTCAGTCTCGCCTCTAGGAAGAGCACTACAGATGGCTGTATCAAGCTTGGATCCCTGTTTCTACTCGGCCGTGGGACATCTCCAAGGGCCTGAAAGCTGACTGGCGGAGTGAGAAGGCTAGCCACGCGACTCACCATCTCTCCTCCATCCCTCCTCGGTCCACGCAGCCCTCTCCGTCGTCCGAGGGGACGAAAGCTTGGACACCTGCCGTCTTCCTCAACTCGTCCCTCCCACTCATCCCCTCACCCTTGGCCAAAATCCAGCATTCTATTTCCCAGTCCACTTCAGGGTTTCTAAATGTGAAAAAGGGATAATCAATGCATTGTTTGCAGAGAAAAACTGGAAACAACCTAAATGTCAATAACAGGAGACTGACTAGTAAATTATAGTCCACCTCCACGACAAGCACCATGCAGCTCCTAGATCCCGGGTAGGAATATTTAATAGCATGAAAATGTTTAGGATGCACACAGAGAAGGAAATAGATCAGGACATGGCACAAAAAGCATGATCTTATTTTCATTATAAAAGTGTACCTATTGTTACACGGATGTACGCGTGAAAAAGACTGGATATATTAATAGCATTTTGTTCATGGCTGGTGAGAACCCAGATAAATTTTAGTTTACTTTTATCATTTTGTTTTGTTCCAAGTTGTCTAAAATGAACACGTTACTTCTGTTAACAGAATAAAAGAAGTGGTGTATGTTGCTGTCTTCATTGTTCTAAAACATCACCCCTGTCCACTCGTGGGGTTGTTACATCTGAAGCACTGTGGTGGTGGAACAACTTTGTAAATACAGGGGCTGATGGTGGTCACCTAGATATTGGCATCTGATGGTCTACAATGATTTTGTGACCTAGGGGACGTTTGGCTATGCCTGAAAACATTTGGTTGTCAAAACTGGAGAAGGTGCTACTGGCATCTAGTGGAAAAGGCTGGGTATGTGACTAAACACCCTGCCATGCACAGGGAAGTCCCCCAAGCAAACACCGATTCTGCCCAGATTGTCCATAGCTCTGCGGTTGAGAAAGAGAGGTCCAGAGCAATGTTTGCTCCCGGGGCCATGTTTACATGGCCAAATAGGGACTCAAAAATTAGTCCTGAGTTATAGGTCCAGATCGCATCTTCTAAGTGCCCCTGGCTGCATCTACCTGACACTAAACATCCCAATTAAAATAGAAATTTGATTAGTTATCCAATTATTAACTCACATGAGGTAAGACAATTTGCTGGAATAACACGGTCACCCCCAGGCGAGAGAGGGAGGTGGAAGTAAACAGAAATTACCTTCTCACGCTAAGAAGCGATGTCTGGGTCCACCGCGAGGTGGGGCGGGCAAAGCCATCTGCCGAACGCGGCCCTGCTGGACCTGTTTTGCCGAGAGTCTACAGTTTTGAACACGGTTTGTCTGGCGCCCTTCACAAGCACTACATTAACTTGAGTTCATTTGAAATTCATCATTTCCAAAGAGATACAAGACACTGGAGGTTTAGTTTCCAGGATTTTAAATGTCAGGCATCCAAAATGTGCTGTGGAGACACAGCATCTGGAAGGCGATGTTTCTGAAATTTATCTACAAACAGGAACAGCTCCCTGAGCTAGGCTTTTTCAGAAAAAAAGCATCCCTCACAACACACTCACACACACACACACACACACACACACACATGCACAACCAGAGCCTTGGTGGGCTGCCCTCTTCAAAAAATAGAACCGTTCAAGTCAAAAATGCCGCATTGCTTTAGGGCTGTACTCTGGTCTGAATGTGTGCGTCCCCCCAAAATCCATATGTTGAAAGTTAATCCCTAATGTGATAATACAGTCGTCCCTCAAAATCCATGAAGGATTAGTTCCAGGACCTCCCACGGGTACCGAAATCCACAGATGCTTGAGTCTCGGATATAAAATGGCATAGCATTCGCATATAACCTACACTTATCCTCCCGTACGCGTTGAATCATCTCTAGATTACTTATAATACCTAATACAATGTAAATGTCATGTAAATAGTTGTTATACTGTATTGTTCAGGGAATGATGACAAGAAAAAAATCTTTCCATGTTTAGTAAAGTTGAAATTTTTTTTTGAACATTTTCCATTTGAGGTTGTTTGAATCTACCAATGAGGAACCCACAGACAGGGAGAGCTGACTGCATGAAGAGGTGTGGCCATTGGGAGGTGATTAGGTCGTCGCGGTTCTGCTCTCATGAATGGGACTAGTGCCCCAGTAAAAGGGGCCTGCGGGAGTTTGTTAGCCCTTGGCCCCTTCCCCCGTGGGAGGACGCTTCAAGAAGCCTCTATCTTTGAAGCAAAGAGCAAGCCCTCACCAGACACTGAATCTGCCAGCACCTGGATCTTCCAGCCTCCAGGACTATGGCAATACATTTCTGTTGTGTATAAATTACCCTGCCTAAGGTATTCTGTTACGGCAGCCAAAACAGACTAAGCCAGGCCGGCCTCTCAAAACTTCAAGACAAACCAACATGGAGCACAAGTGCTCATGGAAAAAGGAATTCTCCTTTCTCCTTCCTCCTTCTACGCTCAAGGAAAAATTAAATGCCAGGCTCTGGCCACACCAACCTCCTGGTGTCCCTCAAACACACCAGACACACTCGTCACTTAGGGCCTTTGTTCCGGCTGTTCCTTCTAGAATGTTCCCCCCTGAGACACCCACTTATCTCCTGCCCATAGCCCTTTATGGCTTTGCTCCCTCCTCAGTAAGTGCCAGTTTGTCCCTTCCCAGCCTCCACCCTGTAGCCCAGCATTCTATACCCCCTTACCCTGCCCTGATGTTCTTCCTCCTAACACGCTGCACAATTCCATTTGCATTATATGTTTATGTCTCTTCCTCTTTGAAGAACATAAAGTTAACGAAGGTAGAGCTTGTTTTACTCACTGGTGGATTCCAAGTACCTAGAGTGGTGCCAATGAATTTCCTGAACATCTTCTCTGTGCTCAACAAGATGCCTGAGACTGTAGAAAGGAGATGGCGTAAGTGCCTGCCTTTGTGTTTAAGAAAATTACAACCTTAATGGGCAAATGAAACCTTCCAGGGTGCAAGGGTGCCACAGCAATGCTCAGACCAGCTCGAGTAGGTTTCTGTTGCTTGCAACCAATAGGCATCAAACCAGTAGAACCCAGCTGCCAGGGCTGCAGGAATCCAGGGAGGGGCGAACACGCCTGTGGGCTGGATCCTGGTCTTCAGGGAGGAATCATGTGTTCTCAGGCCACGAAGCAGCCTCGGGAGCCCCTAGTCTCTTGCTGAATGCCTGAGTCCCCTCCTCCAGGGGATCAGCTCGCATGGTCCACTCCAGCACCCCTCTCCCCTTGAGACACATGGCACCCAGAATGGAAAGGCAGAGTTCCAGGTGAAGTCTGGGCATCACCAGCCTGGGGCTGCACAGTGGACCTCCACTAATGCAGTCCTGCCAGCAGCCTCACGCCCCTCCCGCTAGCACTGAGATCTGCTCACTAAACAGAGCAGACCGGCAAGACCATTTCCTTTGCAGAAAATGCAGCAGAAGCACAAGAATGAACTCAGAGCCGGAGTGGAGTATCGGGAGCTAGAAAGCCACAAAGCCTTCTGGCAGCAGCTGCAGGTCAGAAGTTCTGGAGAATTGTGAGACCGCAAGCTTGGGGTTCATGCCCCAGAGCAGGCAGCCTGGCCTCCGAAGGCAAGTGGTTTCAGTCTTCTGAGCATCGGTTCCCTCGCTCGTGACACAGCAATGATAACAGCGGTGACCCCATGGCCTTTGCAAGGCTTAAATGAGACAGCACATGCAACAAGCTCAGAGTAAGCGCTCTGGGTGATTAGCTACTGATTACAATCATGATGGGGTCCCCAGTAGGAACCCTAAGAGATAAAGGCCAAGTTTTAGGAAAAATAATCAGACAAGTATAAAGGAACCGATGGAGGGATGCCAGCTGGGAAGCTGTTGGAGCAACTGAGATATGAGTTAATGAGGATGCCCCTGGAGGGGAAAGCAGTGAAGCCGCTAGGAGAGAGGTGGGTGAGGGGAGAGCCGCGGAAGAGGAGGGAGAGGGCAGAGTTGAAGAAACAGTAGCTCCAAGATGCCTCCCCGCCCCTCTGTTAAACCCTCTTAGCGCACCATGTCATCATCGCTGCAGTCGGCTCCCTCAAAAGGAGAGCTGCCTAAAAGAAGGAAGCCACCTTGTTCATGCTCAGATTCCTCATTGCACCAAGTACTGCCTGGAAACTGGCAGATGCTCCATAATGTTGTTGAATGAGTTTATGAACGGTTTTGAACATATGTATGCATACGTGTATATAAATGTGTGTATGCACGAAGGTATATGTAATGTAAGTAGATGTATACATATGTGACTATATATTATATATAATTAACTAGTATATATAAATCTTTCAAAAGTAGTATATGTATTATACATTATATATATATATATATATATAAATTTCAAAAGGATTTGAAGCAGTTTGTAAAATATACACGTAAACAGGAAAAAATAATTAAAAGAAAGAGTATGAAGATTCTGCTTTTAGGAAAAATCAAAATGCCAGGAAGCTCCCTGTAACAGTGACAGTACATGTAATATTTCTGAGCTTCCTACTGGCCAAAGTGATAAAAGAGACCTGCTGCATTACCAATTCTCATTGTCCCACCAATAGGCCTACAAGTTAATCTGGAAGAACAAATGTTATCTTGAAAACATATGGGGACATGTATAACTCAGCTCTTCCCAGGAGGCACATTTGGGGGAAATGTAGGCAATGTCATCAACAAGAGTTTCAAAAAAAAAAATACAAAAATGGTCTGTAAGTTGATTTCTTTTGTATATCAAATCTTCTAGAAAAGTCCAGGGTACAACATGAAGTAAAAGCTCAGCATAAGCACCATGCCTCCCCAACTGTGGTATTTTAAAAGATCATGAACAGGATGCATTTTTTTCTGCCAATAACTATGATTCGGAGTTGCTGGTCACAGGTCACTGCTCCAGTGAATGCCAACTGACACCACCTTTCACAAAAGAATGGTTAAGAAGGATCCCCCTCCCACAACAAAATCTGCCTGGAGTCAACTTTTAATTATTGGAGTTAGCAGTATTGTACATTGTACAAACACACAATTTTTATACTGGTGTGACCAGGAGTTGAATTTAACAAACATTTGATAAGATCTGACACTGACCTTCCATTGCTTTGTAGATTCTTTTGTTGTCTCATCTGACGGTGGCAGTGGGCAGTGAGAGGTCAGTCCTGCCCTCAGCTTGCTCACGGTCTAGTCAGGGGTGGGGGTGGAGGGACAGAACACAGGGAATAAGGGTCACAACAGAGGGGCAGGCAAAGCACTGTGGTGCTTCTGGGAGTAGCAAACATGGCACTTTGCTGGGAGCCACCCAGCTCCCTGCAGATGCTGCGAATCTTAGGGTTGTCCACCTGCCAGCCTACCCAGAGGAAACAACGTCTCCAGAGGATAAATGCCACTTTATATAGCATAATTAAAAGAAATGACAAAGAAAGATCTCCCTCTTGAATATCAGAAACCCAGACAGCATAAATAATGACAAGGAGTGTCTTTCAAGCACCGGTGACAAGTAGAAAAGTTGTACTCCCAACAAAGGAGGCACACAATGGTGAGCTCTTCGATGAATAGGGACTGCGTCTGTCTAACTTTGCGCAGCGTGCCAGAGACTGCCAAGTACCTGTGGGCGCTTAATAAATGCCTTTGAAAGATGATGAATGCCGTCATTATTACATCTGCCATTATAGCTTTTAGTGAATGAACCTTCCTTATCAATCTTTATAACCACAATTTCAATAGTATTAATTCAGCCACCTCCCATACTAAGTGTTTTCCTAAATTCTAGTCCTCAACCCTTGTCAAAAAACAATGCATTTGATTTTTGCCATGTCACATGCCAGTATCAAAGAAAATTTAACTTACATGCTATCTTCTCAAACGGTTGTGGCATAATGTGGCTCATAAAGAATATAAAAGGATTATTTTCCAGTTTCCAGTCCTTAGCAATACTTTAATTTTTCACGTGTTATTGAAGACTCCTTTCAAAATGCTATTTGATATTAGCAATATGTGATTTTTGAAAACAAAGGGCCATTGTTTCTGAAAGTAGTTGCTTACAAAGTAAATACTTGGCTATTGCTTATGAACTACAATGATTTCCATCTTATTTTTTAACACTCCTTAAATCAAGGTGGGCGCAAAACCTAAAAACACACTGATGTCTTTTTGTAAATACAAAACAGTGACTTTCTCAATACTATTGGTCATTTGTAACTCCAGTTATCTCTTTAGCCTTCAAAGGTGAACTTAGGGGCCTTCTCTGTCCAGCCCAAATAATCTTTCCTCCTCCGAAACTACAAAATCTGTTATTTCTATTAATAACACTCATTTAACAAAAGGTGAAGACTCCCCGCTCCCTCTCTCCCTACTGTCCCCACACAAGGAGGCTACAGACCCTGTAAGCAGACATCAGGCTAAGAGTTCCCGGTGTGGATGGGAATGACACAGCCCCACTGGCAAAGCTCACACAGCCTCACAGGGAAGACAGACCACCGGCAGCGAAGGAAAATTCCACAACAGGGCCGTCCAAGCAGGCTGAGCTGAGTACCAGGAAACACGGGGCGGGCACCATGAGTTTGAGGGTCGGGGGGTTAGGGCAAAACGGGCACTTAAAAGAGGCCTTTGAGGATGGGTGCTTAAAACCATTTGACAGGCAGACAAGGTGGAGGAGAGGCATCCTAGGCAGAGAGGACAGTCTAAAGGCGTGGAGACAAAACAGTGCATGCAGGAAGAGCACGTGGCCCAGCTGGGTGACAGTGAGAAATGGGGCTGCAGGTGGGATTTGGTGAGATGATGGAGGTGCTGCACCCCACACCGAAAGTCTGGACTGGACTGGGTACAAACACATACACTGGGTGGCTCATAGCAGGTGCTTTGCTAGGTACGTACCATACACTGCATGGCTCACAGTAGGTGCTTTGCTGGGTACATACACTGGATGGCTCATGGGAGGTGCTCACTGTTCAAGATAGGGAGATGTCATTAAATATGCTTAAGGCACACAACAGCACAATGAGGCAGATCTAGGCGTTACGGGACTTGAAGCTTCAGGTAGTTTAGGGGGGCTCCTTGAGAAAATGAATTCAGAAACACAGGACCTGTGAACAAATGGAAAGGGTCCCATGCAAGTGAGTGGCTTCACAGCTTGGACTTCGTTAGCTTCATTAGCCTGGGCATGGTTAATTCTGCACTGCAGCAGAAAAGTCAGACTGGCGTGAGTAGGGTGGATTAGAAAGGGGACCAGATCACCGTCTTGCAGCATAGTTATTTCTCCCTTGCATCATCATATACGGTGGCTTCCATGTTTGTTTATCACCCCAGTTACAGGTAAATACAAGGGAAGTGCTTAACTCCCTTTTCCATCCACTGCAGAACCTGGCACGATGCCTCATGGGAAGTGCTGCACTAATGCTCGGCAATCGGTTGTGATTTTCGGCATTTGATGTCCCCACTAACAAACTCTGCCTCTCTCACTCTTTCTGAAAACATTAACTGAACACAGATTATGGCCAGTATTGTGATCAGCACCCACTATGTGCCAAGGAAATGGGAATACAAAGGGCGCTCTCCCTGCTCTTGAGAAGCTCACAGCTCATAAAAAAGGCAATGTTGTAATCGTATTTGGATATTTACTGAGTGCCTGCTGCATACTACAGTGGTTTGAGTAACATATCTCCTTTGATCAGGTAATATTATTATCCCCATTGCACAAGTGAAGTTTAAGTGAGGGAGGTGTCTAAAACATGAACCCAGGAAGTCTGAGTGGAGAGTCCACAACAGACAACCCTAGTCAACAACAACAGAAACACAAGGATGCAGCAGAAGCAATAGATTCTAGGACAGAGACGGGTACAAGGGGTACACACGAGGAAAGGGCCAACTCCTGTGCAGCTGGGAAGGTTGCAAAGACGTGAGCTCAGTCTGATAGCAGTCCACAGGAGTTCACCAAGCAGGTGAAGAGGAGGGAAGGGCATTCCAGGGAGAGGGAACAGCAAGTGCAAAAAGAGAGGCTGAAAACCCACGCACGACCTGTGGTTTCAAGCTGTGGCAAAGCCACCTAGACACGCCTTCACTTGTATCTGCAAAGGAGAGCGTGAACAGCACAGTTTGGTACCTTCTTTTTCGGAGCAAATCCTCGAAGCTGTAATTAATAGCTCCAACAGGTAACTGCGGTAATAAGAAAGTGAACCGGGTGGAAACTTCCTTTGAGTATAATCCCTCAGGAGCCCAAATGAGGCTAACAAAAGAGAAATTAAGCACAATGCTGTGTCACGGCACTTTGACATAAGTGTCAACTTAGAATTTCAAATAACATTAGAAGATTCTTCTAATAATTATATAGGATGGCAAATAAGGTCTGGGGCGAGCACATGTGGCAAGAAGTGACTAATCGTATTTTGCAAAAAGGCACCCGGCGCTGACCCTGCTCGGGATAACATTACAGGGGGGTCA
>RJWJ010046160.1:0-11482 GCA_004363605.1 Indri indri | reverse complement strand
GGCAAGGAATTCTTGAAGAAGAACCCCAAAGCAATCACAGCAGCAACAAAAATAAATAAGTGGGATCTAATCAAATTAAAAAGCTTCTGCACTGCCAAGGAAACTATCACTAGAGTGAATAGACAGCCCACAGAATGGGAAAAAATATTTGCTCTCTACATATCTGATAAAGGGCTGATAACCAGAATCTATCTAGAACTCAAAAAAATCAACAAGAAAACATCAAACAACCCCATCAACAAATGGGCAAAGGAAATGAACAGAAACTTTTCAAAAGAAGACAGAATAATGGCCAGAAAACATATAAAAAATGCTCAACATCTCTAATCATTAGAGAAATGCAAATCAAAACTACAATGAGATATCACCTAACCCCGGTGAGATTGGCCTCTATCAAAAAATCCCAAAACAACAAATGCTGGCAAGGATGTGGAGAGTCAGGGACACTCTTACACTGCTGGTGGGACTGCAAATTAGTGCAACCTCTGTGGAAAAGAATTTGGAGATACCTCAAAGAGCTAAAAATAGAAATACCATTTGATCCAGCAATAGCACTGTTAGGCATCTACCCAAAAGAGCACAAAACATTCTACGATAAAGACATCTGTACCCGAGTGTTTATGGCAGCACAATTCACTATCGCAAGGATGTGGAAACAACCCAAGTGCCCGTCAATCCATGAGTGGATTATTAAAATTTGGTATATGTTTACAATGGAATATTACTCAATCATGAGAAATGACAGTAATCTAGCACCTCTTATACTTTCCTGGGTTAAACTTAAGCCCATTATCCAAAGTGAGGCACCACAAGAGTGGAAGAATGGGATCCACTTGTACTCGCCATCGAATTGGTACTATCTGATCAACACTAGGTTGACCACATGGCAGAAATACTCTCTAGGGATCGGGGGATGGGGGGGCAAATCTACAACTAAAGGACATGGGGAGCACTAAGGGGGTGAAGGGCATGCCTTTGACCCGCACTTGAGTGAGGCAAAGACATAAAGTGTAACTATAATATTTGTACCCTCACAATACCCTGGAATAAAAAAAAAAAAAGAAAAAGAAAAACTGAATCTGATTGAGGGACCCAATTCAGTGAGTAAATACATGCATGCTATAGAGATGAATGGATATTTATCAATCCATATTCTCTTTGTTTTGTAACTAGAGGAAAGTTTTCAAATTTGGCATGACTTAAAATGTAGACTTTGGCTCAGCTGCCCTAATTTACTATGTACATTATCCAATCACAGGATTGGATCATAGCAGCCTAAAATTGATATTCATCTTGAAATCTCTCTGATTCAAAGAAGACTCTTGGGGTATTTCTGTATCTTCTAACCAGTCTTTTAACAATGGCCTTTTTGCCATTCTTTATCATGTGGATGCTTAGTTATTCTAAATGTTAGCTCTGGGCCTATAAAAAAATTTGTAATTTGCATGATAGATAATAAGAGTTACCATGTGCATAACCAGCATTGTATAATTTACAAAGCTACTGTCCGAATGAGTTTCATTTGAACAGATATATAATTTCATAATCTAGTGGGAAATAAATGAAATGATTTATTTTAGTAGAATGTAGCATACTTTAATAATTTACATTTTCAAGAGTTATAACAACTCCACTCTTTTTTTTTTTTTAATTTCAAAATATTACGGAGGTACAAATGCTTTGGTCGTATAAATTGACTTTGCACCCCTGAGTCAAAGCTACAAGCATGCATGCCCATCCCCCAGAAAGCATGCACTGCACCCATTAGGTGTGAATTTACCCATCCCCTCCTCCCCCCTCCCACCTGCCCGATCCCCAATGAATGCTACTTCTGTATGTACATATAAGTATTGATCAATTAGTAGCAATTTAGTGGTGAGTACATGTAGTGTTTGTTTTTCCATTCTTGTGATACTTCACTTAGAAGAATGGGCTCCAGCTCCATGTAACTCTACTATTGATAAAGTTCAAAGACTGGTAGCAAATTAGAGAATATTTCACTATGTTACATAATTCTAAATGGATGAGCTTGTAAACATGCCATATCTAATTGAAGGAGATTGAATTAAAATATGTAGGTCCTATAAGATGCACTTAAGAGTAAGATCCAGTCATAAATCCATAGATAATTTCTATACTATGGAGAAAAAACAATGCCACCATGAATCTAAAATATTGACTTAACAAAGCATTCATGTATTATGTTATAATTTTTGTCAGAAATAATTCTCCTTCTCCAGTTTTCATCAAGAGAGAGGAAAGGATGAATCTAGAGTTCTGTGGTCTGAGCATCCAACTTGATACTCTCTAGTTACATATTGATAAAACTTGTTACACTAATCATGGTTTACATATTTAGTAACTCCTAAATAAAGAAAAAAACCCCAAAACTCAAGAGAAATTGATATATCTAGTCTGAAGAAAAGATGAACTGCTGTAATTATTAATATTGTAAAGAGAAAAACAGGAAGACATCTGGCAATGCCTTCCAGTCTCAGAATACCCTAGCATTATACATTTCTAAAGCAGTATGAGCTAAGTACATTATTAAGACCCTTTATGAATCAACCATGCACTTTATGTTAACTATAGTCTTAATATGAAAGCAAATTCCTGCTAAAATTCAATACAACTATAATAAAGCTTCTACTTCTAATTATACCTAAAACAAAACTTTATATTGAAATTTAAAGATCATACTTATTGAATGTTCACTGACAAAACTGCTAAAAGGCTCCCACTTTTCAAATGCAAACACAAGCAAAAAATTGTGTTAAACTTTGTCATTTCGATTCATGCTCATACTCCAAGTTTACACTGAAATTTCTGGCAACATTGACATAGGGTCAAGGAAAACAATTGATGTAATATTATCATCCATTATGGATTTTAAAATGTAGTAACAGAAAATATGAAATATCCTACCCAAAAAAGAAAGCTTACTGGTAGAGTTCAAAGCTCCAAAAATGTCCCTGGCAAGGGGGAAAAACAGTCATTTACACTATTGTTCAATTAGAGTTTTCAAGTTCCGTAACAGAAATATCATATATAGCTGTTCCTATAACTATGGGAGAGATTAACTGGACTATTTTTATATGACTTTAGCATTTTTATTTTTTCAAGAATGTGCATCCCCCATTAAGTTGTAAAAAATTCTTGTCAAAGTATGTCCTCTATTTCTCAAAAGTAATGCTTTAAGGGAAACTTCCTGTGTTTAAGTTATTAGAAAACAAGGGTTCAATTATGGTTAGAATGGGGAACGGTAGACAAGAAAGAACAGAAAAGCAACTATAAGTAACCACTTCACTCCTAATCAGGTAAGTAATTTTCTGTGAGGAAAATAATAGTCAATACAGATTTGCAATATGGTTCATATTTTTCTTAATCATTTAAAGTGTCTGAGCTGGGCTGAAATAGTTATTCTTTTTCTGGTATCCTGGCACAGGTACAGAGGCTGCAAAATTTTTTGAAAAGATTTTTTTAAGACTCTCTTTCTTGGAAAATAAGCATCCGTTCTTGATCAGGAAAATATTAACCTTACACACACAGCTCTAGGTAGAGAACTCTTGTGGATGTGGTCTCCCATCCAGTGTTACCAGAACTCATTCTCTTCAGTTACAGCCTGTGCTTGTTCTATCTGCAACTGTGTTTAAGATAGATACATAAGAAAAGGTGAATGCATAAAAGTAAAGGGCTTCGCACATAATAATACTCAAATAATAATCTAAGTTTAAAAATATTGGTTTCCTTTACTTTTGAAGTTGAATTTTACATTAAATAATATGTGTTTTATTCAACTTATGAATTTGCATTCACTGTATTTCAAGATAGGACCTTAGATGCTGTTACAAACTGATAAAATTCAATTTGGTCATTTATATTATTAAGTTCTTTTCAGTATATTTATAGCACCCAGTAATAAGAAGTGTGTAGATGTTCCAATATGACATTCACCAATGACAAGGAAAGCAAGTTACATGAAAAGGTTTCTCACGTAAACTGTTACAAAAATAGTCTTATAACCTGTTCTGAAAACTCAATGTACTTCCAGTAATCTGTCCTTTCAGACACTAGAACAATCATCTTGCATTAAACATGTAGTAAAGACAGACACAGCAATGTTCTAGTATAGGAATTCAGTCAGATGGCAGCATTCTCTGTAGGCTTCAGAGCAGAGCACCAGTCAGAATCCTCAGCTTAGGGAAACATTCCAAACTATGCAGGCTACTAGGACCAGTAGACTTTGACACCTTATTTATGCCATATTGAGTAGATACATACAATATTTTTAGCCAACAAAACTATTTCTACATCCATTATGCTAATTAATAAGCCCACTGACTCTGATTGGAGATATGTATAATTGAAAATTTTGGTTAAGAGCCACCTCTGAATTGTTGAACTTTGAATAGCATCTAACATGCTATCCCAGATTTTATATTCTAAATTAAGGAACATCGAGGGTTAACTAACCATTGCTAGGGTATAAATTAAAATTAACACATTGAGATATTTAAAAATAATTACAAGAAATTTAGCAAGAACTTAGAATGCAAATAAATTCACATTATTATGAAAATTAATGTTTTGCATCAAAAATACTTATTGAAACCCCATAATGTTGGATAAATGGCTTTATTAAATACAGGTCTCATGAAGTGTCCATTAGATTACAGGTGCATTTGTTAATAGTTGTGTTTTAGGTCCTAGTGTATGACTGATGATTTGTTTTCAATTTGTTAAGAGGGTAGATCTCACGTAAAGTGGTCCTACCACAGTATGACAAGAGAACACGGACATTCTAACTGGATTTCTGGCAAAATCAAGACGGTGGCACTGGAGGCTCCAATTCAGTGTCTCAGAGTTCCTTTGCATTTGAAATAATTAATAACAAGTTTGGGTTTGTGTTAAGCTAGTTTTTGATAAAAGAAACATATCTATTTTGTTAATAACAATACTCTAAATATGTGGTTCTTTTAAATATTAGGTTCTTTCACATTCATTAATTTTATTTTCATTGCTTTTATGTCTAATTAATATAAATATTAGTTTGCATCTGTGACTAACAGTAATTTTGTTTTGAATAGAACAGATTTTGTAAGCCAAAGAAATAACATATTTGGAGATGGTTTTGATTTTAGTGACTGAAATAATTTAGTGTGAATTGAGTGTCTCACCTTGTTTGAGTAGAACCGTGTATTATTTTAGAACCAAGCTGAAATACAAATGTTTCTCCATTTGAGAGTTGCTCTCATAAAGTATCCATTAGGTTACTAGTTATTTATTATGCAAAACAAGAGTGTTAAATAAGCATAATTCTTATCCACTTAATACTTCTAATTTATAGTAGATGATGCAGGAGAATATATTATTGCAACATTTACTATAATAAATATAAAATAAAAATAATTCTAAGAAGTAAAAATATATATGCAGAGAAATTATATTTGATGTAAAGTATATATTTTTTTAGAGGTGGAAAAATAAAAACTGCATCTAGGGTTTTATTCATTATGACTCACAACCCGTCACTTAATTTCTCTTAGTCAAAGCTGTTCCATTTATAAAGTGAAAATTATTAAATAAATAAATAAATGGACGACAAGGGAGCTGGTACTCTCCTCTTGTGATCCTGTTTAACATCTGCATTAATGATGAACATCTCCACTTTTATCTGTTTTATGTAAAGGAGTTCTCCATAAAATTCATTCATCAAATATTTTTTGACTTATTGTTACGGTGCCAGATCTTGTCTCTTGATTTTGTTCAAAAACCACTAACTATACCATAGTGTCAAAGGATTATTTCTCTTGTTACAAGTCATTTTTAAAAGTTCTCTTACCGTTGGTTTATTCATTTATTTAACACTTTTTGAGCTACTGTAACGACAGAGGTTGTCTGTTATTTACTGTGTTTAATTGTCCTCAATCCTACCTAATTGTCTTCTCCCTTCTCTAGTAAAGGTACTTAAACTTTTTTTTCTGTTTTACAGTCAATGCCTTGAATCCTAACAGAATTCTCCACCACCTACTCTATGCATATGCATTCTCTTTTTTCTTTTGCTTTTCATTTTTAAATACTCTTAGGTATAGGGAAAAAAATTGCAAAAATAATGGAGATAATTCCGACCCTTAGCGCATCCTAGTGGTAACATCTTACATAATTGTACTACAATTACCAGAACCAGGAAATTATTAGTTAGGTGCAAAAGTAATTGCGGTTTTAGCATTGTTGAAATTTGCCATTTGCTATTGTAATAAATAAATGTGGTTACGTTATACATTATTTTAATGTGCATTTCTCACTTTATGTTTTTTTGCTAATGACTTATTACTTGCTGTTTATTTTATATTTATTTTAGACTATGGAAATGATGTTAGACAAAAAGCAAATTCGAGTGATTTCTAATTCGAGTTCAAAATGGGTCATAAAGCGGCAGTGACAACTTCCAACATCAACAATGCATTTGGTCCAGGAACTGCCAAGCTACAGTGCGGTGATTATTCAAGAAGTTTTGCAAAGGAGATGAGAGCCTTGAAGATGAGGAGCGTAGTGGCCGGCTATTGGAAATTGACAACAGCTAATTGAGAGCCATCATTGAAGGTGAGTGAAAATAAAAAAATAAAAAAATAAAAAAATAAAAAAAAAAAAACCGTCGTTTTGAAATATCATCTTCTCTTATTGTACGCAACAACAACAAACCATTTCTCTATCGTATTTTTGCGGATTTTATGCCACGACCAGCTCAGTGGTTGGACTGAGAAGAAACTCCAAAGCACCTTCCAAAGCCAAACATGCACCAAAAAAGGTCATGTTCCCTGTTTGATGGTCTGCTGCCAGTCTGATCCACTACAGCTTTCTGAATTCTGGTGAAACCATTACATCTGAGAAGTATGCTCAGCAAATCGATGAGATGCACTGAAAACTGCAACACCTTAAGCCGGTATTGGTCAACAGAAAGAGTTCCATTCTTCTCTATGACAACGCCCTACTGCACGTGGCACAACCAAGGCTTCAAAAGTTGAACAAATTAGGCCACAAAGTTTGTCTCATCTGCCATGTTCACCTGACCTCTCGCCAACCAACTACCACGTCAAGCATCTCAACAACTTTTTGCAGGGAAAATGTTTCCACAACCAGCAGGATGCAGAAAATGCTTTCCAAGAGTTCCTCGAAGCACGGATTTTTATGCTACAGGAATAAAAAAACATGTATCTTGGCAAAAATGTGTTGATTGTGATGGTTCCCATTTTGATTAATAAAAATGCGTTTGAGCTTAGTTATAATGATTTAAAATTCAGGGTCCAAAACAGCAAATACTTTTGCACCAACCTAATGTCAGGGATAACAATATTATTAACTAAACTATAGACCTTATTTGAAATTCACACAACATCCCTTTTTCTATGTCAGGAAAAATTCAAGATCGAGTGTTGCATTTAGTTGCCATATCTTCATAGTCTCCTTCAAACTGTGATAGTTCCTTGGTCTTTGCTTGTCTTTCATAGCCTTGACACATTTGAAAAGCATTAATCAGTTATTTGGTAAAGTTTTCCTCAATTTGGGTTTTCAAACATTTTCTCATAATTAGACTGAGGTGACATATTTTTCTCAACAATAATACAGAAGCGATGTGCTCTTCTCTGTGGATCATGGCAGAGGTGCATAATGTCAGTGTCTTATTATCTCTGATGTTAGCCTTGATCACTTGATTAAGATGGCTTCTCTGCCACAACTTACTATTTTTCCCTTTGTAAGGAATAATTGTCTTGGGTGAGATACTTTGAGACTATGCACATATCCTGTTTCTTCTCAAACTATTACTCCAATTTAACAACCATTGATATATCTTGCCTGCAACAGTTACAACTGTGGTGTTGGCTTAATGGTGATTTTCTGTTTTCCTCTTTTCTTTTACATTTATTAATTGAGATTTTCCTGTGGAAAAAAAGTTGTCCCTTCTTCCCCATTTATTTATGCAATTATTTATTTATACCAATTTGAATTATGGATATTAAATTTACTATGTCGAGTATAATCCAACATTATCATTGCTTTCTGACTCAAATTGTTCTGCCTTTGAACATTAGGAACTCTTTCAGGTTAGTTCCTGTTAACATGCTCCCATCCTTTTTGGGCACTTCTTACCTTCTGTCATCACAGTATATTCCAGGTTTATCTTGTATTTGTCCTGTTTTGATTTCCTTAGAATCAACTACTTCTCCAAGAAGCCTTGATTCCTTTTACTGGGTAATGGTGGTTACAAACCAAGATCTAGTGCTAGGTGTATTGCTACTAGGCTACTATTAAAGCTAGAAAATGTATCTTTGAATAACAACAAATGCATACATACATATTTATTTCTTTATCTGTATGTGTGCATATGTGTCTGTATATGTGTGTGTATACATGTCTCCATGAGTTCACACTAATACATCTGATTCTAATTTGACACTGCATAGATCACGTAGCCTTCTCCTTTTCCTTATTTTCTACTTCTTTCTCTATAACATGTGAGATTTATCATTCATCACCAGTGAAACTCAGCTATCATTATCTACAGAAAATTTACTTATTTGCGTAACTCTAGTATATACATAGTTCCAGAATTGCAGTATATTTGCCTAGGACTCCATTTTTATTCTGTTCTTTCTCACAGAAACTGAGTAAGAAAACAGGAAGATGGAGAGGAGCCTAGTCTTTATCCTTGCTAGGTGACTTCAGGTTGGTTCAAGTATCCACGTTGCTCTCCAACAGGGATAGGCTCTATGTGAAAGACAGCAAGCTGAGGGAATCCTAGCCGGAGGCCCTTGGTGCTGCTTTAATAAGTACAGCCAGCAGGTTGCCTTCAGCACCTTGGCAGAAACATTTCTTATAGATGGTGAGCTGCAGAAGAGCTTGATAAAAAGAATATAAATAGGTTTCTAAGTATATGTATGTGCATATTTTTAACCTAGAAAATATTCCCTCACTGCAATTGTTATTAATTCTTGGGATACTATTTTCAAAGACAGTGCCCTTTCTGTATTGATTTAAGCAAGCCTGTCTTATCTCAATTTAGATGCCAGTTCCTCCCTGAACAAGTGCTTTGCCCTGAAACCTACCCTTAATACGAGTATGCACAGTGAATACCTGTCAATAACCACAGTGCCTCTGAGCAAGCCTGGCCTCCCAGCTAAATCTTACTACTTATCTTGCTTACTAGCAATGTTTCTGCAGCTTGGGCTCAGATTTGTCTAAGTATGTGAATACGCTTGCTGCTCACCAGGCTTGATTTCAGCTCCTGCTCTTTTTCTGTTTTGCTTGCATAGGCTTTCCATTCCTGGTGGATTTCTAAGCTAATTCTATCTACAATGAAATGAGAACATCACCCTCCTGATCACTGGCAAAAAAACAAACAAACAAAACAAAACAAAATCTTTCAAAATAACTGGGAATCAAATTTTATGTTTTGTCTTCCCAACCTTCCTCAACCAAGGTGACATGAGGGAGTAATTTTAAAGCTGAATTAGCTGCAACCACGAGCAAAAATAGATGCTTGAGAGAAAATCCCTGGTAACCACAGAGAGTCACTGGAGGCAGGGCATCCTTGGTGGAGAGAGCTGTGAGCACCCGTTAGGCACAGATATTCTGTTAATAGGGACACCAAGGGCAGCTCTGAAATAAAAATCATGATAATGAGACACATGACCACTCAGGTGAAGTAGAGGTCATATCTGTTCATTGATGAAACTCCTTTCCTATAGAATGAGGTGGTGAATACCATCATTTCCTCGCCTAATATTTGTTTCTTTCCTGAGTTTCTGTAGGAGGAAAGTAGGACCTATACCACCTAGGATTGATAAAATGCCTCTTGAGTAAACAAGAGAATGAGCTGAGCAACAACTCCAGGCTTCTCTGGGTCTCCTAATCTCCTTATCCATTACATGGAGGGAGAGAGCTTCCTTAAGTCTCTGCCCTAGGCTCTGGGTTTTTTTCACTCATTTGCCAATAAATACTTATGAGTCTAAAGATCATTTCTTTAGTACTAGCCCTTGATAGGTACCTTACATCATCAATTCCAATACACATTTTTTCACATTTTAACATCTTTAAAATCTGGATAAATGTGCAAATCAATGCTATTTTTCCTTTTAAAGAGGTACATAAAATAACGATGCATGTCAAAATCAAAATCATTTCACTTTTGAACATGTACAATAATAACTTGTTTAATATGCTTGCTTGGATATATCAAAAGAAATTTAGACATAGTTGGTCCAAAATCAGCCTTGTGATCCTCCCTTCAAATCTGATCCCTTTCAGTGTCCTCTCTTCCAGTGAATGACATCACCAAAACTCTTCTCGTGCAACCCCTAAATCCGTAAGTCACCCTTGGCAACTACCTGTCCCTCATCTCTATGTTTATCCATCTCCTATTCCCAGCAACTTTTCTTCCTCAACACCTAATATTGTCACTATTTTTACCAACAGTCTCTCTTAGCCCTTTGAGTTTCAGATCCTTCCCTTTAATCAACTTCGCTGAGATGTAATTTACATTTATGTGTCTGTTTTAAGTGTACAGAGTTTTGACCAATACATGTATTCTTGGAACCACCGCCATGATCGATATTTAGAACATGTCTATCACCACGAAAAAAATCCCTCTGCTCCTTTGCATTCATTTCCCATCCTATCCCCCCATCCCGGTCACAGGCATCTACTGATCTTCTTCACATCTGTAGGTTATTTTGACTTGTTCTAGAATTTCATATAAACGGAATCACATAGCATGGACGTTTTTTGTGTCTGGCTTCCTTAACTCAGCATAATATTCTTGAGATTAGTCACAGTTTAGCTTATTATCAGCAGTTTCTTCCTTTTTATTGCTGAGCAATATTCTATTATATGTCTATAACACAGTGTCTATTTATTCACCTAGTCACAGACATTTGGATTATTTTAAGTTTTTTGCTGTTATGAATAAAGCTGATATAAACATTGACAAATAACTGGTCATATGTTCTTATTCTCTTACCTACAAATGGAATTTCTGGGGCATATTGTAGATGTATATTTAACTTTTTAAGAAACTGCCAAACTGCATCTACCCAAAAGATCGAATGACACTCTATAAGAAAGACACCTGCACCCGAATGTTCATAGCAGCACAATTCACAATTGCAAAGATGTGGAAACAACCCAAGTGTCCATCAATACATGAGTGGATTAATAAAATGTGGTATATGTATACCATGGAGTACTATTCAGCTTTAAGAAACAATGGTGATATAGCACCTCTTATATACTCCTGGATGGAGCTGGAACGCATTCTACTAAGTGAAGTATCCCAAGAATGGAAAAACAAGCACCACATGTACTCACCGTCAAATTGGTATTAACTGATCAACACATAAGTGTACATATAAGAATAACATCTATTGGATGTCGGGCAGGGGGGAGGGGGGAGGAAGGGATGGGTATTTGCATACACAAAGAGTGC
>RJWJ010046159.1:0-11469 GCA_004363605.1 Indri indri | reverse complement strand
GTGTGTGTGTGTGTGTGTGTAGAATGGGTTCTCTACTGAAGCAGACAAACCAAATCTAATTTATCTTCTGGTTCCCATTGGTAATTCTTGTTAGAACAACACCACAAACTACCCAAAGCTCTGGTCCATCCCAAAACAGTCAAACCCAAATGTGTGGGTCTTGTTTGTTTGTTTTTATTGCTGCTTCTTTTTAAACACATATGAGTACGCAATATGTATGTTTTCGGTGTAGTTTTGTTCCAGGTTCACACAGGATGCTTTTTGCTTGACTTTAAGATTATAGATCTGATACGGGTGACAAAACGTGACCTCGTTCTTATAACTCTGGGGTAGCTGTTAATGATTTTGATGATTAAAAAAATGTACTCTATGGACCTGCCATCAGCAACAACTTCATTCGTTTCCATTTTCCCAGCCTCTCATCCTCTGATTCCAGAGAGAAAGGCTCTCCTTTTATCAGCTGATGTGCCCGCAAAACGTCATCCAGACACATTCTCTTTCTTTCTCTGCTCTGGGGGCCATGGCCTGTTTCTGGCAAGGAACACATTCCAGAACACTCCCATGAAGGACTTCTCTTGGCAGTGACCCTTGGTAGCCCAGCCCAAGGCATCTTTGGTTCCTAGAATTTTAAGAACAGCCTGTGCTGATGAAAGACCAGGTGCTGCGGCCTGGGATCCTGCCATGAGGACTTGCTAAAGAGGCCCTCGTTTCGAAGCGCCCCTGGGGGGCTAAGTCATTTAAAAACCTTGAACCTACTTACTTGGCAGCTCCTGCTCAAACTTGCCAAAAGGGTCAAGAGTACCTCCCTTCAAAGAGCCAAACTGTAGCAAGGACACTCTGAAATAATATTTTTGTTTGAGAACACATGAAGACCGGCAGCGGAGGCCAGTGATGGGCCAACACTGTTTAACAACTGGCTCTCTTGGGAAAAACAGTCTTGAGGTATAGCATTTGCCTCTTCCCGTGGCCCAAATACTTCTGCCATGGTCAATTTCAAGCTACTAGCATGACATCCCTGAGTTTGGAGTTGGGGAGAGGTGACTGCAACGGGTTGTCACAAGCCAGGACTAGCCAGCCCCAGCACAACACCGCCGGGGTTGTGAATGGTGCAGAGAGAGCACTGCGCTTGGGGACCAGAGGCCCGGGTTGGATTTTCTAGAAATGATCTTTCTCAGCTTAAATAAATTATTTTGGGTCCTCTGCTAGCACCTCTGGAAAATAGGAGACTGAGCATTTTTTTAGCAAGGTTCTGATGTGGATCAAATAAAGAAACAAATAGGGTATTTTTCTCTGCCATGGACAGCATGACCTTTGTCACCCACTAACACGAGCTGGGCACGCACTGAGCCCTAAACATAGCAGGCTTCCCCTCATGGCATCCTGCTGCGCCTTCTAATGTGGGTGTTGTAATTATTCTTATCGAACAGAAATAAAAGCTGAGTCTTAGAGAAGTGAAGACACCCTCCTCCCAAACCCCCAAGGAAAAATGCCAGCCTGGGTCTGCCTATTTACAACGGCTATTCATTTAACCCCCATGAGACCCGTAATGGTTTTAGTTTTTAAACTGGAAAAATATTCATAAAAACAGATGATGATCCCCTTGAATCCTGAAATTGTGACAAAATTCCTCAAGAGACAGAGGCATCTAATATCCACGATGCTACACCAATTCGAATACTATTATCTTATTCTCTTCCCATTGAAGAAGAGTGCAGGGCTGTCTGTACACAAGAGACGTTCAGTCATGACCTGTATTCTGTGAACCTGGTTGCTTGTTCTCAGGGAGCCCAGCCAACCACAACATTGCTTTACTTACATCCCACTGCTCCTGGAGGCTGTGGGCAAGTGTCACAAATTTGGGGCTACAGAATCCTGGCTTCTTCTCCCATCTCTTTTCATTTATAAGCTGGGCGACCTTGGTTTGGTCACTTCCCTTCTCAGAGTATCAGAAGAGCCTCATCTACAAGCCAAGGATACTTATAAATTCCTCATTGACCATGCGTGTGTGTGTGTGTGTGTGTGTGTGTGTGTGTGTGTGTGCCTGAGAGACAGAAACACACACATTGAGAGAAGTAGTTTGGAGAAGGACTGTAAGTTCCTTGAGAGCAGAGCCTGCATCATATGAGGCTCAAGTCTTCAGAATTTATTCAGCAATAATTTTGTCCCTATTTGATGAGTGATTCAAGTGTCCAGAATAGAAATCGCTACCCAGAAGACACTTAACAGGTATCTGTGATATTTATTCCAGCTCCAGAGATCCCATAAAAACCCCCTCCGACTTTCAGAAGATGACAGCTGTGGTTTTACAATTTCCAAATCAAGAATAGACATATATTGTTTTAACATGAGTTTACTTTCAGTATAAAACAACCTTTCCAAAGCAGCAACAAATAGCTAATAAACTAGGAATAAATAATGCACGGCAAATTGCATCCCCAATAATCTATCACACATACATCTGCTATGGGTAAAGCAAGATAACAACCACCCTTGACTTAATTGGCTTGCAGCAGTAGCATGTGCATTATAATGGTCCCATTGACATTGTTCTGCGCCCAAGGAATCAAATCAATGCTGATTAGCACTCTGAGCACTGAGTGGCCCTCTCTCCTGTGGAAGTGCACATGTGCTGCTATTAGCATTAACAGGAGTCGGGCCTGGGCTTTGAGGAGTGTGAAGATACCCTTGGGGTGTGGTAGGGAGGCCAGACTATATTCTACTGATTTGCATGGGACCGTGTATTCATTGCAAAGCCCAGTAATGGTTCCAGAGGACATCTATCCAGGTCTTGCCGCAATGTTAATAGACACGTCTAGTAATAACAGCCTAATTGTACGTGTGAGTGTGTAATATTGATGTATACAGTGTATCATCCCCATCTTTGCCTCCCAACCACAGGGTTGCACTCTCCTAGGAACAATAGGAGAGGCCCCATATCAGATGACCTGGCCACACGTTAGCGGTGCTCATGGATACTAATCTGGCCAATTCCATCTCCTTTGGCACCAGAAGGGCAGTTTAATTCTAGATGCTTCAGCCCGGGTTCTCAGAGAGCAGAGTATTAAGCAGTGCTGATATGACTACCAGATCTAATACATTTTGCACCGTCCTTCCCTAGGATTAAAGAGCTGGTCTCTGTCATCAAAGGGCAGGACGGAGAATGAGATCACTGCATCACGCTGGCGTCCTCAGAAAGAGTAAACACATGAGGGCGTGGCTGCCCCTCCTCTAAAGGGCATGCTGTCCGCGTCCAGCAGGCCCATCTTTCTGAGAGCCCAACGGTCACCCTGTCCCAACCACCTGCATTATGCAAATAAGCTTCTCAAACAAGCCTCCATTCATTGTCAGGCTGGAAACCCAGCCTTCCCAAACCCTGGAGCCTGGGAGCTGAGCAGCTCTAGGCAATTATCTGTTTTGAAGGAATACACTGATTTGACATTCTTAAGGAGTCACAGACGTCTGATTTCATAATATAATTTGTAGAAGTAAAAAAGGCAAGTTAAACATTTGCTTACACATATCATGTTTACATGTGTTCAAAGAACTTTCCAAAACTTTGCAGTCTCATCCAACTGCATCTTTTTTAAGCTTGCTTCGCTCTCGTAGGTTTGCAAACAAATTCCACAGCACATTCAACCGCAAATTGATTTACTTTTGGGGAAACTCCTTGAGTTTCACGACTTTCTTCTTGCTGTTTAACGTACACACAGATGCAAAAAAGAAAAAACAATCTCCTAACACAGGAACACAAATCTGGCATCCGGAGGAGTCGATTTTTTCATTTATTCTCAAAGAGAAGGGAAAGCAGCCATGGATGGGATCCAGATTACCAAGGAGTGTGCAAATGACTTCTTGGGCCCCGCTGGCAGTGGGACTGACAGCCTCAGCTTGGGGCAGCGTGGATGGGGGAGACAGCGTCCCTGCACAGAGGAAGACCAGGTTTCATTTACCACGTAACCTGGATGTTCATCCTTCTGTCACTCCCCTGATGACACTGCCATACTGCCACCCACTCAGCAGTCCAGGACCGGCAGGAATCCATCTTCGACCACGTTGTCTCTCTTGCCTCCCGTCGGATCAGTCCCCCAGGTCCCGCTGACTGTGACTTCCACGTGTCTGGAGCCCTCCCCTGGCCCAGCCACACCCAGGCTGCCCAGTCACGGGGCACTTGGGCTCCTAGCTTAGCCTCTTGCCGACCTTGCCGCTCCCAGGCTCCTGCCATCCCACCTCCTGCTCCTCATTGCTGCCAGGGGCACAATTCTAAACTGAATGTCTGATCGTAGGACCAACCCCTTAGCATGACCTTGAAGATCTTCCATGATCAAGCCCTGCTTTCTTGTCCGACTTCTTCTCCATGAGCACACCTCACACCTCATGCCCCAACCAAGTTCTAGGTGTTCCATTCTGTCCATTGGGCAGGGCCTTTGCACGTGCTGACTGGGAATATCCTCCTGCCATTTTTCCACTTGGAAAATACCTATTCATCCTTCAAAATCAGCTCAGATACCACTCCTGGAAACCATCCCTAAATCCCCAAAATGGGACTAGGACTTTCCTCCCTATGTCCCTGGCATCCTGCACTGCTCCAGCACAGCAGCTGCCTCCCTGTGGAACTGTGTGCCTCCTCACTAGTGTTTGCCCACTGAAATTTAGTTTCCTTGTGATCTGGGCTGTGTCTGTCATGGGTTTGCAGAACTGTATCTCCTTTAGGACCATGTTTTTGGTCCCTCTATATATACAACATCAAATACAGTTCCTGGAATGTAGTAGACACTGCATAGAAGTTTTCAAATAAATGAGCGGATACATAAGTGACTGAATTAGATCATGAAAATGGACTGGTGTGTAATAACTCAAAAGGCTCCAGCTCAGACTCTTCTACCTGCCAGAGGCCCCTCACAAGGAGATCTAAACCTATTGCCAAAAAGCTCACTGAATGCCCCAGACTCCACGGGCGGTGGGAGGGGAAACCGTTAACTCTCAGGGCCTAAACAAAACAGCCTCATTGCATCAGCTCCTCGTGCTGGAACTCAGCCCTTCCTTCCCACCAAGGCAGGGAAGTTTCTGCCACTGCACCTGATGGCCTGACCCTAGAGATGCTGGAGGGAACCTCAGAGGTGAGTGTGTTTATAACGAGGATGCTAACTCCTGGAGGGGGCCAGAGAGCTGGAGAGAGCGTGAGAGAGGGATGGCGCCTTTCCTTCCAGCTGAGCTGGTCCAGGGCTTATTTGGCCAAGGATCTCAAGTGTACCATGTGCCAAGCCAACTTCTCTGTGGCTGGAGCTTCAGAACATTCCCTGTCCTCTATCCTGCTCCATGAGAGGGCACAGTGACCTCTCTGGCTCACGCCCTCCAGGTGTGCATCTCATTATTTACAGTTTGGTGAAGATGCCAGAGATGAGGTCTCCAGCTAAAGGGCTCCACTGACTGCAGCATGAACTGCACGAAATTAAGGAGGCCGAAGTTTACTAACAAACATGTCTTCCAATCTGCCTGACTTCTGTCCCCGAATAAAGGAGCATATGTCCAGCCTTGTGCCTTCCAAAGTTTTCAGTTTTCCTTTTGTTTATTTGTTTTCAATTAGTTTGTAAATAATCCAGCGTCCGGGCCATCAAGGGTGACTCCAAAAGATCTCGTTTGTTTGCAACCTGGTTGGCAGCCGGCTGCCCGGGGCAGCCCTCCTCTGCAGCCAGAACTCTGCTATTGAAGCTTGGAAACCCACAGCGTTAATAGGAACCAGGCAGGGAAAGTGAAGTTGAGACCAGGAATGTGTCGGTGGAGGCTTCCAGCTCTGCTCAGCTGTGTGAGGCCTGCCTAAGTCACGCATCGCCGCGGCTCGGACTGGAGCGCTGCAGGGAAAGGGCTCGGCGAGGGGTGTGGGGCGCAGGCTCCAGAGCTTTCTGGGCGCCTTTGTCCAAGCAGACAACCACCAGAAACACCTCCCTGGTCCCTGGGAGTCAACCTGGTGTTGAAACCCTAGCCGCCTGTGTGCCTCAGCCAGAATCCGGCAATGGACTGGAGCTTTCCAATCTGTTTTTCAGACCAGTGCTTGTAGGTCTGGGTACACTGGGGGAGGGCGAGGCTGAGTGCAGCGGCGGGGCGGGGAGGGGCTTGGCAAAGGCTCCCCGCAGAGGACTGTGCCATCCTGCGGGGCACTAAGGACTGCAGACCTCAAAGCGTGACTCACGGACCAGAGGGAAGCAGGCCGGCTTGGGTACTGACCGCCAGGGTGGTCACCTAATTGAACCATCGACAGAAACTTAATTGGTTGCCGTCAGTCTGCTGTGGGGACTTGGAAAGCCCACACGACTGTGCTCGCAGGAGAAAGGAACAGACTGGAGGCTGTTCTGCAAGGGTGAGGCCCTGACGCTCTCTCATGGGCTCCACCATTTGCTAAGAGGCATGAGACACCATCCTACTTCACCTTGCTCCACTCTGCGGCCTGCATAAGTGACACCTAGGGGTCACCACGACCCCAAGGGGCTCAGATCCCTGCCATTCACAATCCCAGCCTCCAGCCCCTCTGCCGACCAGCCAGTTCTCATTGCAGATTGGGGCGCCCACCACTGAAGCTCTGTGCTGCTGCTGCCAGCAAAGCCGGTCTGGTCCAGGGCTGTCAAGGGGTCCAGCAAACCCTATGCTCTCTGAATCATGACTGGCTCCAGGAGCTGAGGGGATGGAGGCTGAGCATGGCGGGGTCTTCAGGGCCTGGTGAGGCCCATGACCCTGAACATATGACAGGCGAAGCACTAGCCAGTAGCTCCCTTTTCTATTAATCATTTGCTATTTGTGTCTTTTTCTTTGAGTTTGTTTTTCCAGCTAAAACTGGCATGATTGCCAAGGCAGAGTCGTCACGTGAACTTCTGTTGATGTTCGTGGTGTGGTGTTATCCTATTACCTGTGTGTGCATGAAAAGTGACTATAGTTAACAATCATACAGAGTTGCAAAGAGCTGGGAGGACATTGAATGTTCCCAAGACAGAGAAGCGATAAATATTTGAAACGATGGCTATGTTAATCACCCTTATTTACTGTACATTATATGTATCACAACATCACTCTGTACCCCATAAATATGTACAACTATTACGTGTCAATTAAAAAAAATTAAAAAGGGTGGATTATATATAATTCTTAAATCATAATAGTGAATTCATTCTCATCGTAGAAAATTTAGAAAACATGGAAGAAATAAGAAGATGCAAATAATCCATGGTTGCATCACCCAGAGATAAAAACCATGAACATCTTACCGTACTTCATTCTTCCAGCAAATATTATTTTACACATTCGAGATCACACTGAATAAACAATTCTATATCCTGCTTTCTTCAATTAATATTGTATTATAAATATCACATCTCCCCCAGGGACAAAATTTCTGTTTTGGGGTTAATTTTCATTTTGTTTAATAAAAATAAATTTTGATTTTATTTGAGAGAGACAGAGACAGCAAAATTCTCGAGTTACTTTTAGGCATGTTAGCTGTTGATTGTTGCCTGTTCTCTGAATTTCTACTGCCTCTTGGTTGTTTGAACCAAAAAGAATGAAATCACCTGCTATCGATGCCTTAAATGGTAAGCAACATCCTTTAAGAAATCAGCTTCCCTGAGCCCAAACACAGCTGGATTCCCTCTTACAAAACTCATGTGAGACACAGGGCAGAGTCCAATGGCACAAAGCAAGTTTGGGGACTGCAGGAGGACACGGGATTTCTTCAAAAAGCTGCTCCTGACAATGCAGGCGGTCGGTCTGCCTGCGTAGCGTACTTAGGATGAGCTGTCTCATCGTCATGCCTGTTCATTCATTCCATCGGTACAGACACCCAGAGGTAAGAGAGAGCCTTGCATCACAGCTGTAAGTGAGCATGGTGTTTGCTAGCCAGATCGTAAACTTTCAGACAGGGCCTAGAGGGAAGTTTGGTGAGACGGTTCCAACTGATCATGCCGAAAAAGGACATTTTTTCCCTTCCTTGTTGTATACTTGTTAGTTTTGGGATAAGAGTGGTACGGGCTGTGGAATAGCGGAGTGAGAGGCAAACTTCATCCTGCTGTGACATCTGACCTTTGCTTCATTTTGCAAGGATAGATTAAAAAAAACTAACAAACTACTGGGTTGAGCATCAAATTTGCCAATTTGTACACCTGCCCATATTTGTAGAGATATATAATGGTTCGTTTTATCCGTAAGTTCCTCATTTGCTAGCACACCGTGTCAGACAAAGCAATTCCAAAATCCAAGGGAAAATTATGTCCAAACCTGCAGCCAGAATCTTTCTAGCCATGAATCAGTGGGGGCGGGGGGGGGGGGAGAAACTGCTATGATATTAACACATGTTACGGGTAGAAGTCACAGTAAGTGACAGGCAGCTAAAGCAGAAATATAAAAGGAAGACATCATTTCTATTTCGGCACATTGGGATAATTTCTCATGTATCCTAAAAGGTAGTAATTAGACCAAGGAATGTTAGAGACAGGCATGGATTTTGGAGTCCCTTCTTAGCTGGGTGGCCTTGGACAAAACCCCTCCTGTCTCAACACCCCAGTGCCATCAACTGTGCAGTCAGGCCAGTGCTAGCTCCTGCCTGGTGCGGCTGTTGTGAGAAGTAAACGTCATCACGGGCGAAAGTGCTCCGCACTGGACTTGTGTACGTTAGGTACTCACTGAAGAGCGATGGTAAGAAGGAATAAGAAAGCTATTATCATCATCGTAATCAGTGAAAGGCTCCCTTGGACACTAGCAAAACTGATTCTAATCTATGATTGGTTTTGGTGACTTCTCCCACGGGTGGCTGCCACAGCCCAGGGGATATGCCAAAAAGGAGGAAATGCTAGCCACACCTGTGCATTGAGCACCTACTATGTGTCAGTGTAAATGCATTTCCTCTAGCCCCACAACCCACCATCCCCTACGTGAATGCACTGGCTGAGGTGTGAGAGAACGACCTGCTCACACTGCACCCGCAGCAGGTGGCCCGCTCTGCACACCACGCCCTGCTGACCTCATCCCGCCTCTCACTGGACTGGCGAAACGGTGACAGGAGACAATGCGTGCAGGGATCAGATGCTTCATAGAGTCCTTTCCTGATTCTTCCGTCCAGCAGTTACCGGCACCTAGCCTATGGGCCAGGACCTACAGCGGGGGCTGGAGAGACAGAACTGAATGAAACCCCATCTAATTTTAAAGGATTTCATAACCCAGAGGAAGGAAGGCACAAGGACGGTGAATGCTGCACAGTAAAATAAGGACTGGGAGAAAGGTAATTATTGTGCTACCTCCTCCCTCCCCCGCAAACAATTCCTTTTCTGTCCTGGTCTAGAATGTTCCCTGTCTCTCATGTCTGTTTGGACAAAGCCTTCAACTTCCATGTCCCCTTTGGCCTTTTTCCTACAACTTCTCTGCTTTCTTAGGACTTACTTAAGCCCTCTGGCAGGAGCCTTTCTGCTTCCCGAAATTCCAACAAGGAATTAGATAGCCTGTTACTTAATATGCACATGCCACTTTGATCCTACATAGACTTACTTGTTTCATATTTTAATCTTGGCTTCTATGTGTGGTTCTATTTCCAGTTGAAGATCATAAAACTCATGGTTTCCATTTCTCTGAGCAGTCATCGGCGCACAGTAGGCAGTTAGCAGGTGTGTTTTGATTAGTCCACTTTGAAACCTTCCCGAAGTGAAACAGGAGGGGAAGAAACACAACCCCGAAGAGGCAGACCCCGGTGTGGGGGAGCCCAGCCGGCGGAATGCGGAGATCTCAAACAGCTTGTGTGCCTCAGGGGCCACAGGGATTTCATTGATAACCGAGTCGGAGCCAAGAGAGCCTTTGGGGCTATTGACTGAGAGTGTCCCATCTTGAGTAAGGTGAGTGTGGCACGGGAAGGTCGCAGAGTGTGGGAAGCAGAGGAGTCTGTCCGGATGACCTCCCCATGTCAGCGGATGGACTCCAGAGGCTGGAGCAGACTGTCGCCCAAACCAAAGCGGTCAGCAACTCAGTCGCCAATCTCCTCCGTCTAGACGGTCAGAATGACAGGGTTTTCTTTGTGAATCAGATTGAAGGCAGATTGGCGTTAGCCCTTTGTCAATGGACATGTGTGTTTGTCAATTCATTCACCGCATGAGGTTTCTCGTACAGTCAGGTTAGCTTCTTGGAGAATCTTCAAGGGCCCATCTCAAGCAAGAGACTACACAACGCCAGCGGAACCGTTTCTTCCGTCAAATAGTGGAACAGCTTCCATCGGCCATGACTCTGCTGTTTGTTGGTTTATTTATGTATTTATTTTTGCTTCTTGGCATTTTTGTTTGAATTCAGACTCACTATTTTCATCCTCTGGGCACTGACGCATTTGAAGAGGTAAAGCTTGAGACTTCTCCATCAGCCCAGGGACCTCAGAGCCGCCGTGTCAGCTAAGAGTCTCGGTAGGTCCTGTTTGTGGTCCAGGCGGAAGAAAGGCCTAGGTTAATTTTGCCACTTGGACAGACAGGAACCTGACCAGGTCTGAGGAGGACGTGGTAGTTATGAACTGTGGCCTTGAGGTCAGGCAGAAACGGGGTCCCGAGCCTATTTTAGCTGCTTGTCCTTGGGCTTAGTTTTGCTCCTCAAATAGTTATGAGTTTGACTTTTCTGCTGTAAATGTCAGATCAGGTAAAGTCTGAAAAGCACTTAGCACCCAGCCCAGCACACAATACTCTCCGAACACACGTGAGCTTAGTCATTACCGTTGTTGTTACTGTTGTTATTCCTATCATCACCATCATCATCACCACCATCGTCATCATCATCTGTACTGACTGCATGAGAGAAGCCTTCCCAGTAAAAGATGTGATCAAGCAAGATTTTGAAAGACAGGCAGGGGTTGCCACGGTACCCAAAGCCAGGAGCACATCCCAGGGAGAAGGAAGAGCTTGTGCAGATGCAGAAGGACGAGGGAGCCAGGTTGCTTTCAGGGATTGGCGGTAGTTGAAGTGTCTGGGTTTCTTGACTTACTGGGGTAGAAAGTATTGGTCTGTGGGTCTTTTGAGGAGCTAAGGTATAAAACAAAAGACTGTGGTCAAACCATAAGAGGTCTCGAATGATACGCCAAGGAGCGCAAATACTACCTTGCAAATAAGACATTACTGACAACATCGGACCAAAGCTTAGCACAGTTGTCAGGGGAAATCGTGGTTGGAGGAGAGCTTGGCGATGCTCGTGTCTAAAAAGATCAGGAAGGAGAAGGTGGCTGAAGAGAGGTGGCGTTAATGGCGGCCGAGAAAAAGGCAACACAAGAAAGTGACTGAGCCTTCTCTCCAAGGACCATGAGATGAAGTTCTCTCCCCTTTCACCCCTGGAAAGGCCTCTTCTTCCTTTAGTTCATGGAACAATTGAACAGTTGCGATTTAGATTTATTTATATTTGCAAAGGATTCCATGACTACAGAATTGACTCTCATCTGACTGCAGATTTATGTAGAGACAGGGTCTCACTATG
>RJWJ010046158.1:0-11478 GCA_004363605.1 Indri indri | reverse complement strand
AAAAAAAAAAAAAAAAAAAAAAAAAAAAAAAAAAAAAAAAAAAAAAAAAAAAAAAAAAAAAAAAAAAAAAAAAAAAAAAAAAAAAAAAAAAAAAAAAAAAAAAAAAAAAAAAAAAAAAAAAAAAAATATTCCACACAAACAGAGACCAAAAACGAGCAGCAGTATCTACACTTGCCTCAGATAAAATAGACTTTAAGTTAAAAACTGTAAAAAGAAACATAGTCAATTAAATAACAAAAAAGGGAATCAATTCAGGAAGAGAGTATAACAGTTGTAAATATATATGCACCAACATAAGACCACCTATAAATATACGGCAAATATTATTAAATCTAAAGGAAGAGATAAACCCCAAGACAATAATAGTTGGGGACATCAACACCGTACTCTCAACACTGGATGGATCATCTAGACAGAAAGTCAACAAAGAAGTATTGGATTTAAACCTAACAGATATTTACAGAACATTTCATCCAATAGCCACAGGATACATATTTTCTTCTCATCAGCACATAGAACATTTTTCAGACAGAACATGTTAGGCCATGAAACAAGTTTCAACAAATTTAAGAAATCATATCAAATATCTTTTCTGACCACAATAGAATAAAACAGGAAATCAATAGCAAGAGGAACTTTGGAAATTGTGCAAATATATGGAAATTAACATGCTTCTGAACAAGGAAGAAATTAAGAAGGAAATTCTAAAATGTCTTACCACAAATTAAAATAGAAACACAACATACCAAAAAACACCTATGGATACTGTAACAGCAGTACTAACAGGGAAGTTTATAACAATAAATGTCTATGTTGCAAACAATCTAATCATGCTCCTCAAGGCACTAAAAAGTTATAAACAAACCGAACCCAAATTTGGTAGTAGGAAATAAACAATAAAGATCACAGAAGAAATAAACAAAATAGAGACTAGGAAACAACACAATCAAAAAAACAAAAAGTTTGTTTTTTGAAAAGAAAAACAAAGGTGACAAACTATTAGCCAGACTGACTATGAAAAGGAGAGAGAAGATGCAAATAAAATCAGAAATGAAAATGAAAACACTAAAACTGATGCCATGGAAATACAATGGCTCATTAAAGACTATTATGAACAACTCTACACCAACAAATTGAAAAACTGAAAGGAAATGGATGATAAATTCTTGAACACATACAACCCACCAAGACTGAGGCAGGAAGAAATAGAAAACCTGAACAGAGGAATAACGAGTAGCAACAAGACCGAATCAGTAATAAAGTCTCCCAACAGAGAAAAGCCCCAGACCACAGGGCTTCACTGCTGAATTCAGCAACCTCAGACTCCTGGGCTTTTAAAGAACTAACATCAATTCTTCTCAAACTGTTCCAGAAAACTGATGAGGAAAGAGTTTGTCCAAACTCATTCTATGAGGTAAGCATTACCATGATACCAAAAGCACACAAGGACACGAGAAAACTACAAGCCAAAATCCTTGATGAATACAAATGCTAACATCCTCAATAATATACTAGCAAACCAAAGCAGATAGCAAAAAAAAAGATTATACAACACAATCAAGTGGGAGTTATCGCATAGATGAATAGATGGCTAAACATATGCAAATCAATAAATGTGATACATCACATCGACAGAATGAAGGACAAAAACCATATGATAATCTCAATAGATGCAGAAAAAGCTTTTGATAAAATTCAACATCCCTTCATGATAAAAACTCTCCACAAATTAGGTATAGAGGGAACATACCTCAACACAATAAAAGTCGTATATGACAAATCCACAGCTAACATCATACTAAATGGGGCAGAGAACTGGAACAAGACAAGGATGTCCACTTTCACCACTCTTATTCAACACAGCACTGGAAGTCCTAGCCAGAGCAATTAGGCAAGAGAGAGAAATAAAGGACATCTAAATCGTATAGGAGGAAGTCAAATTGTCCCCGTTTGCAGAAAACATGATCTTACACATAGAAAAACCTACCTAAAGGTTCTGACCAAAAACTCTTAGAACTGATCAACAAATGCAGTAAAGTTGCAAGATACAAAATCAACATGCAAAAATCTGTAGTGTCTCTACACATCAATGTGATAGTTAATTTTAGGTGTCAACTTGACTGGATTAAGGTGTACCTATAAACCTAGAAAAGCATTCTTTTTGGGTGTGTTTGTGAGGGTGTTTCCAGAGATTATTATGTGAGTCTGAGTGGACTAGGTGAGAAGATCCACCTTCAGTGTAGGTGGTCACCATTCAATCTGCCAGGGGGCCCAGAGAGTACAAAACAGAGGAAAGATGAACGTGTCGATCTGTCTCCTGAAACCGGGATACATTCCTCCTCTCCTGCCCCAGGACAACAACTCCAGGTTCCTCAGCATTTAGACTCCAGGATTTGCACCAGGGGCCCCCCAAGTTCTCAGGCCTTTGGCCTCAGATTGGGAGTTACACCACTGGCTTCCCTGGTTCTGAGGCCTTCAAACTTGAACTGAGCCATGCTACCAGCATCACAGGGTCTCACCTCGCAAACAGCCTCTCATGTACTTCTCATCCTCCATAATTACATGGGCCAATCCCCTTTAATGAATCCCTTCTCTTATATCTATGTATGTATATCCTATTGATTCTAGCTCTCTGGGAAACCCTGACTAATACAGATTTTGGTACCAGAAGTGGTTCCTGAGGAGCAGAATTTTAAGGATGAGTTTCCTTAATTGGTTTGGGGGTTTTTGGAATTGGCTCTCTAATCTGATTAGACCTAAAGATGCAAGGGGCTCTACTTCTAATAGTACAGACAGCACTGGTGTGAACTCTTTATAGCAATAAGCAAAATAAATGTATTTGATACTAATTCACCACTTACAAGAGGCAAAGAATTTAGTGACTCTATACATGATATTAGGTTGGTGCAAAAGTAATTGTGGTTTTAGCATTGTTGAAATTTGCTGTTTGATATTGGAATACATTCTTAAATAATTAAATAATTTCTTGATATATGTTATATATCATTTTAATGTGCATTTCTTGCTTTACGTTTTTTTGCTAATGACTTTATTACCTGCTGTTTATTTTATATTCATTTTAGACTATGGAAATGATGTTAGACAAAAAGCAAATTCAAGTGATTTTCTTATTGGAGTTCAAAATGGGTCATAAACCAGCAGAGATAACTCGCAACATCAACAGTGCATTTGGCCCAGGAACTGCTGACGAACATACAATGCAGTGGAGGTTCAAGAAGTTTTGCAAAGGAGACAAGAGCTTTGAAGATGAGGAGCGCAGTGGCCGACCACGGGAAGTTGACAACGACCCATTGAGAGCAGTCATCGAGGCTGAGCCTCTTATAACTACAGGAGAAGTTGCCAAAGAACTCAACGTCGACCATTCTATGGTCATTCAGCCTTTGAAGCAACTTGGAAAACTGAAAAAGCTCGATAAGTGGGTGCCTCATGAGCTGACCAAAAATCAAAGAAATCATCGTTTTGAAGTGTCGTCTTCTCTTACTGTACACAACAATAACGAACCATTTCTTGATTGAATTGTGACGTGAGACGAAAAATGGATTTTATACTATAACCAGTGACGACCAGCTCAGTGGTTGGACCAAGAAGAAGCTCCAAAGCACTTCCCAAAGCCAAACTTGTACCAGAAAAAGGTCATGGTCACTGTTCCGTGATCTGCTGCCTGTCTGATCCACTACAGCTTCCTGAATCCTAAAGAAACCATTACCTCTGAGACGTATGCTCAGGAAATCGATGAGATACACCAAAAACTGCAACACCTGCAGCTGGCATTGGTCAACAGAAAGGGCCCAATTCCTCTCCATGACAACGCCTGACTGCACGTTACACAACCAACGCTTCAAAAGTTGAACAAATTGGGCTACGAAGTCTTGCCTCACCCGTCATATTCACCTGACCTGTCGTCAACCGACTACTCCTTCAAGCTTCTTGACAACTTTTTTTCAGGGAAAACACTTCCACAACCAGCAGGATGCAGAAAATGCTTTCCAAGAGTTTGTTGAATCCCAAAGCATGGATTTTTACACTACAGGAATAAACAAATTTATTTCTCATTGGCAAAAATGTGTTGATTATAATGGTTCCTATTTTGATTAATAAAGATGTGTTTGGTCCTCGTTATAATGATTTAAAATTCACAGTCCGGGCCAGGCGTGGTGGCTCACGTCTGTAATCCTAGCACTCTGGGAGGCCGAGGCGGGCAGATCGTTCTGAGCTCAAGAGTTCGAGACCAGCCTGAGCAAGAATGAGACCCCGTCTCTACCAAAAATACAAAGAAATTAATTGGACAGCTAAAAATATATATAGAAAAAAAACTAGCCGGGCATGGTGGCACATGCCTGTAGTCCCAGCTACTCGGGAGGCTGAGACAGTAGGATTGCTCGAGCCCAGGAGTTTGAGGTTGCTGTGAGCTAAGCTGACGCCATGGCACTCGCCCCAGGCAAGAGAGTGAGACTCTGTCTCAAAAAAAAAAATAAAAATAAAAAATAAAATAAAATAAAATTCACAGTCCAAAACCGCAATTACTTTTGCACCAACCTTATACTATCTAACAAATTATATATGTGTTTACTTTTTAAGCCAGAAATCCCATGTCTGGGATTCTGAGAATCTGTCCCAAAGACATACTGGCAGAAACAGAAATTAATTTATTTACAAGGTAATTCGTTGCTGTATTATAGTTTTAAAAAATTGGAGACAACTTAAATACCTAGTAGCAGGGGATTGGTTGAATAAATCATAGGCATCCCTACAATGGAGCACTGTGCAGCTAAAACAAGGAATGAGTGAGATCTCTTTGCATATTATGGATTGATCTTGAGCATATATTTTGAAGTTAAAAAAAAGAAAGTCAATGTGGTATATAATTACATGAGAGCTACTCTGTGTGTAAGAATTGAGCAGAGGTCAGGCGTGGTGGTGCATGCCTATAGTTCCAGCTACTCTGGAGGCTTAGGCAGGAGGATCCCTTCAGCCCAGAGTTCAAGGCTGCAAGGAGCTATGATGACACCACTGTACTCCAACCTGGGTGACAGAGTGAGACCCTGTCGCAAAAAAAAAAAAAAAAAAAAGAATTGGTCCAATGAATGGCATCCAGCTTAAAGAAAAAAGAAAGAATGGGCGAACACAAATACATTTTGTATATATAACTATATTTCTAAATATATACAGTTGTGGTTTCTTTGAAAACATAATTACTCCAAAAAGTTAATAAATATCCAGTCCATTTCATTGAGAGTAACACAGTGGCCAAAGATCATGTCTATTCATATTTTGAAGCCTGAAGACTCTGGTCTTTTATCTGCTGGGCTTTGAGCTACGCCAGTCCCTTCTATGTCAAGTTAATGGCAGCCTCCATGAGGCCGGAGGAAGCGTCGGGCTTGGCTGGAGAGGCAGCATCCTCTCTTCTCTCTGCCGAGGCTGCCTCGGAATCAGGAAGCACCAGTCTTATCTCCTGCTAAGGCTGGGACACGTTTGAGGTACAGACGCAGCTGGTCTTTTCAACTCGACATAGTTAATTTAGATGCAGTTCTCCTAAAGAAAGCACCTGCTTAGCCAAGTCGTACCCCCATTCTATCCACCTTCACTTACCCCTGCCTAGCCTAATTTGGAGTTGAGCTTTCTCGTGTATGACTTTACTAAAATTAGCAAGGAGAAGCAAATACCAACATTTGAATTTTTCCTACCTTTTCATATAACATTATAGCCTTTTTTCTCTTCTTTGCTTTTCTTGTTTTCTTTCTTTGTTTGTTTTTTTTTTTTTTTTTTTTTTTTTTTTTTTTTTTTTTTTTTTTTTTTTTTTTTTTTTTTTTTTTTTTTTTTTTTTTTTTTTTTTTTGAGACAGGGTCTAGCTCTCTGGCCCAGGCTAGAGGGCAGTGGTGTCATCAGAGCTCACTACAACCTCAAACTCCTGAGCTCAAGCGATCCTCCTGCCTCAGCCTCCCAAGAAGCTGGGACTATAGGCTCATGCCACCATGCCTGTCTAAATTTTTTAAATTTTGTAGAGACAGGGTCTTGCTATGTTGTTCAGGCTGTTCTCAAACACCTGGCCTCAAGCAATCTTCCTGCCTCAGCCCCTCAAAGTGCTAGGATTACAGCCTTGATTGGCACATCATATGCCTTCTGGGATAAAGCAGACACCAGGATGAATAAATATTTTACTACTGGACAGGCTTTCCAGCCTGCCAGATCTGACTCCTTTGCTGCCCGACTGCTTCCACAAAGCTAAAACCTGTTCTTTTAGGTTACCTCTCATGCAGCACTCCAATTCCAGGAGCTATATTCACTACCAGTTGGATTGGGTTACGCTGTGAGAAACATAAAATCCAAAGTAACAGTAGCTGCAACAAGATAAATTTCTCTCTCGAGTAAATGAAGTCAATCCAAGGCCGGCATGGTGATCCACAGTGTCAGGAATCCAGGCTCCTTCTATCTCCTTTCTTCAGCACTTACCCTCAACAAATAGCTTCTACCTCATGGCTTAAAATAGCTACCTGAGCTCCAACCATCACATTCACATTCCAACTAGCAAGAAGGTGGAAGGGACAGAAAAGGGTCTGTGCCTTTAAGGACATTTTCCAGAAGTTATACCCGCACTTCTACTCACATGCCATTGACCAGAACAGACATATGGCCACAGCGCTGCAAGGGAGGCTGGGATTTGTAGTCCTCATTCCAGGCAGCCATGGGCTCAACTAAAAATCAGAGTTCTATTTCTAAGGAAAAAGGGAAACATATACAAGGGGGAAATAACAGTCTCTGCCATACTGCTCCTGATGCAGAGTATAAGAAAAGGAGCAGGCCCTCTCATCCCAGACTATGGGGCTGCATAATCTCCCAACTCGTCCTTACTAGAAGGTATTTCTTTCAAGATTAACTCAGAGTTTGATTTTTACTTGAAAAGATACCATTCCCTTCCCCCTGCCCACTGCTATTGCCTTCCCATAGATCGTGATTTCTCCCTACAGTATTAATTCCTCCTTATGAGCACAGAAGCACGCTATGTCGGAGCCAGAAAGGTCCCCAGGAAGACGGCCAGCCCAGCTCCTGCAGTGGAAAAATGAGACCTTAGAGGAGGACACACAGCCATGGGAGCTGGCTTGAGCAGGGTCAGTGCACCCGTATCGTGAGCTAGGGATGCAGGCAGGCAGGCAGGGCAAGCACCCAGACCCCAGGCCTGCGCTCGCTTCTCTGTCCCAGACTGAACTCCCCAAACTCTGCCCGCGGGACCCAGGACTGCTCCTCCAGGCAGGTCCCCCGTCAGCCAGGGGGAGATCCACGGAGGAGCAGAGGGCACAGCCTGCCGACGCCCTCCCTGGGAACAGGTCCCACTGGCCTTCACTCCGTCTCCTTTGCTGCCTTTGGCCTGTGGTGAGTTATCGGGGGGTAAAGAAAGGCAGGGTGTTCTGGGCGAGGTCTGGGATACTGGACACTGCTCCAGGACGGAGGGGATAAATGGGGCAAGGGAGGGTGGGGGAGGGAGGGAAAGGCCATTACCGCAGGGCTCAGGGACTAAGGCATTGAAACTTCAGCTCCAGCCCTCAGAGCAGTGTTGCTGGAGTCCCTAATCTACTGCGAAAATCCTGGCTGTTAGAGAAGAAAACTAATTGGTTATTTTTTCCATCAAAATGATGTTCACACGTTTTTCTTTTCTATTTCTCCTTCTAACTTGCCTCTTACCTGTAAAGCGAGACCCCTGCTTCCCAGCAGCCCATGTGCAGATGGTTACTGAGCACCTTCTCTGGGCCTCACCTGAGCTGATGTCATGGGGAGTTGGGGTGGGGGGGGGAGCTCCGTAAACCCAGTGACGTGCCAGCAGAACAGGTATGGCTTCAGGGCTCTTCTCACCCGACCCTTATTCAGCCACTCAATAAATTAAGGACTGTGTTGCAACTATTTATAGTAACAGGTATTTGAGAACAATTCAGATGCCCACCTATATAGGGGACTTGATAATTAAACTATGGGATGTTCCCACAACGAAGCACCACGCAGTTAGAAAAGGGAAGTGCTCTCTATGTACTGAAATGGAAAGATCTCAGGGGTATATTGTTGACTACAAAGAGCAGTCCCAGCCACCCAGGAGGCTGAGGCGGGAGGATCACTTGAGCCCAGGAGCCTGGGGCTACAGTGAGCTGTGATCACAGCACTGCCCACCAGCTGGGTGACAGGGCGAAACTTCATCTCCAAAACAAAATTTTTTTAATTAAAAAAAAAAGAACAAAGTTCAGAACAGTGTGAACAGCATGCCGCCTTTTCTATCAGACTGGGGAAAACAACATATATATATTTGCATTTGTTTATTTTGCATAAGGAAACACAAAGAACTAATAAACTCGGTGGGGAAAATGGGCGGGGTGGGAAAGAGAACGGGGGAAAGGGTGCGCCAGCCTTTCCGATGTATTCCCTCTCATAGCTTTCGGATGTTTGAAATGTAACCGGATATTTCTTCACATTTTTTATTTTAAATATAGCAAAAGGTTAAGACTTACCACAGCACGACTTTCCCATCCACACTGCGGGCTCTGCCCTAAATTCGCAGGGTGCAGGAAGGAGGGCCCAGGTCCGGCGCGGCGACCCGCGGGGAGCGGGTAAACCGGCGCGGGAGCGGCGGGGGACGATGGGTGCTTTCCGTGTCCCTCTGTTCTCTGCGGCTGGCACAGACTCGCTGCCACCCTCACGCGCCACGACCGCGAGCGGCGGCTCAGGCGCTGCCCGCAGGGAGGCGCCGCCGTCTCCCGGGCCGGGGCTGCGGGGCCGCGCGCGGCCAGCAGGGGGCAGCAGCGCCGCGCCGCCCGCGGCCGGCCACAGGTGACCCGGGCGCCCCGGGCACGGGCCTCCGCCCTTCTCGGGCTCCGCCGAGCGCCATTTGTTTTCCACGTGCTTCCGTCTCGGGCCGTTTCCCACAGGGTGGCAGCCGCTGGGGTCTCGGGGGCCGCGGCTGTCGGCAGGCTGGGGGCGGGGGCCGGCCGGGAGCCCCGGGCCGCTCAGCGGCGTTTCTCAGGCAAAGCCAAACCGAAATTGCTCCCGGTGCACCCACCGGGTTCCGGGGACCTCAGCGGCTCTTCTGGCCCGCAGATGTTTCATTTACGCCCTCCCACACAGAGGACAGAGGAGCGCAAGTTATCTGTAGGATGACCGCTATTCGAAGTAACTCATATATGTGTGAAAATAACATTCAAAATCCTAGCATGCTAACTTCGTTTGGCCTATAGATACGTTTTTATGTAGTCAGTCTTCAAGTGACCAATTCTTACCATCAGTCATTCAAAATCCTGACTCCGGGAAGAGGGACATTGTGGGATTCTGGAGTGGGAGGCTGAGGCAGTTTTTAGAATCCTAGTCTGGTGAACTTTAAAAATTATTGACCAGGCACATCTTCCTGTGGGCGGGAAATAGTTTACACAGCAGCTCAGGGTCCCTCCAGGCCGAGGACCCTATAGCTTTTCTCTCATTTTGGCCCATCTTTTCAACCCAACATACCTCCTCCTGTTCTCCTCATTCCAAAGCAAGAGCTGACCTGGAGCAGATACGGATCTAGGTTCTGTGGGCCCCTGAGGCCTGCGTGAATTAAATGAGCATCAGAAGAGAAATCGTCTCTACACTAGCCCTTCTTTGCTGTCATGACGTAACAGTGAACCATTTCTACACTGTATTGTTACGTGTGATGAAACATAAATTCTTTTCGACAATTGCAAGCATTCAGCACAGTGGTTGGCTAAAGATGAAGTGCTGAAACGCAGTCGAAAACCAAACATTCATCAAAAAAGCTGATGGTGTCTATTTGGTGGTCCAGCGCTGGTGTTATTCACTATAGTTTCATGAAACCTGGTCAGTCAATTACAGTGGATGTCTACTGCAATCAATTGTAGGAAATGATGAGGATGCTTGTGATGGAGCAGCTGAGATTGGTTAATACAGACAGGCTAATCTTCTTGCAAGACCACATGTCGTAAAAAACAACACTACAGAGGCTGGACTTGGAGACTCGCTGTCATCCACCGTATTCGTCAGACCTTGCACCGACTGACTACTACTTCTTCCAGGCTTTGGACCACTTCTTGCGGGGAAAAATATTCAATTCTCAACAAGCTGTGGAAAATGGCTTTGGCGATTTCATTGCCACTGGTCTGCAGGCTTCTTCACTTCTGGCATAAAGAAGCTACTGTTAAGATGGCAAAACTGTGTGTATAGCTTAGGCGCACACTTTGATTAATTGTACTACTTCTTTTTTGAGATATAATAAACTACACTTTGGAATCAAAATCAAACATTTCATGTTTAATGACCTAATATATGTACAAGTGTTTATATGTGTATTTCTATTTTAATATATAAATTATATTTATGTGTGTCTTTCTCTGTACACACACACACACACACACACACACACACACACATACTGCAGTAGCAGTAAGCATGTGCAGTGCTCAGATCAAGGCTTCTAAATATTATTTTTACTAAAAGAAACCAGAGCTCCCTAGAGAAATGATTGATCTTAGGCATGAGATAGAGAAAGTACAAAGTGAACCTAGAACATTTTATTATGTCAGAAAGTAAGGAAGTGCTCAAAAAATTATAGAATTTATTCGGAGCCAGCTTAATAGGGTTCCCATGGCCAAATATGGAATAGTGTGAGCATCAAAATAAATAATGGTAGTAATGGCTAATTGCCCCCACTGAATAAAGTCAGAGTCCACAAGTCACATGGGTAGAATAAATAAATAAATTCTTGCTTACAGTAGAATGGCAAATAAATATGGAAGAAATGGTGGAATTAGAAAATCAAAATGATTGTATTTTCCAAAATATTTTCCAACAGCTTCTCCCATCTTATATGCACTTCCTATAATGTAATTTTTGACAGTCTTCTATCAAGAGGTGGAGTCTCTGTCCCCTACTGTTAAAACTAGGTTTTTGTCATTTTTGACCAGTAGAGCCTGGTGGAAGTGATACCAGGGGCTTCTGTTTGTTCCCGGGAATACTTATCCTGCAAGCCAAGGACACTGTAAGGAAGCGCAAACTAGCCTGTGTGGAGCGCACCTGGCTGAGCCCTGGGACTGTGTAGAGAAAGGAGACACCTGGCCGCCCCACCTGCTCCAGCTCCGCCACCATGGCGACTGAGACTTCATGAAAGGCCCCAGGCCAGTACCGGCCACCAGGCCCTTCCCAAATCCCTGACCCGCAGAAGCCGTGAGAGGTAATACATTCTTACTTTTGTTTCAAGCGTTTGGTATAATTTGTTACCTGCAGTAATAGAGAACTGGAATAGCAATAAATAGATGGGGATGAAATTCCTCAATGGATGCAGAAACTAGTGGGGAAAGTTCGTAGGAGGAACAGGACCTTTGTGTAAAGTGCCTCAAACGTGTGTGAATCATAGAGAAAACAGTAAATTTACAGTGGCAGATTCTGGCAGACATCACCTTAACAAAGTGATCGCCCCTTTGTCGTGTGAGG
>RJWJ010046157.1:0-11489 GCA_004363605.1 Indri indri | reverse complement strand
TTTTAAAATAAATTTTAACACTCTAGAAAATGCAGTTCTCTATGGTGGAACATGAGGTCTGACTAGGAAGTAGAACTTCCTACAGCCACTGTTGGAAACAGGTGCACCCGTTCTGCCAGAAAGATCTGTATAATTGTACTGACTGCATACCACGTTCTCTCCACAACTCGCAATCAGTAAGAACAGAGGAGGTGAGAAAAGCCTGGCCCCTGCAGCCCATGCGGACGTCCTAGAAATGTCAGAGGGCACCTTTTCTTGGTCCTTCCATTGCAGGCCCCACCCACCCTTGCTGCTGGATGGTGAAACAAAAATATAGCAAAGGAGTTGTGGGTTTCCCCATTCATTAGCCTCTCTTACCTCCTTTGAATGAGGCAGGGAGAAGATTCTAAGGTATCTTGTAAGGTGTTTTTACTTTTGTAAATAAAAAGAAAGAGGCCAGGCACAGTGGTTCATGCCTGTAATCCTAGCACTTTGGGAGGCCGGCGGGGGTGGGGGGCGGGAGGGGGTGGATCGTTTGAGCTCAGGAGTTCGAGACCAGCCTGAGCAAGAGCGAGACCCCATCTCTACTAAAAATAGAAAGAAATTAGCTGGACAACTAAAAACATATAGAAAAAAAATAGCCGGGCATGGTGGTGCATGCCTGTAGTCCCAGCTACTCAGGAGGCTGAGGCAGAAGGATCGCTTGGGCCCAGGAGTTTGAGGTTGCTGTGAGCTAGGCTGATGCCACAGCACTCTAGCCTGGGCAACAGAGTGAGACTCTGTCTCAAAAATAAATAAATAAAAAGAAAGAAACAAAATTACTTTTTAATTTCATTCGTCCAACCTAATTAATTATCTTAGCCTACTTTAGTCAAATAACAATCTTGCAGAATTTTAGAACTGGAAGAGGCTTCCTTTGTATATTCAATCAAGATTAGGTTATCTTTTAAAACTAGGTCTTATCTGCTCATCCCTAAATGGCCAAGATGCAGAGAAAATCAGAGTTCCGGCATTGAAAAGCCGGCTCAGAAAAAGTTGAGTCTCAAATGTAAGAGATGTGAACATGGACCCCATCTGTCCTTTGGAGATAGTTAATATCTACTCTCTCCGCCTGAATGTTGTGACGTGGCGCTATGTGTAGGACAGATTACATCCAAGAAAACCCACAAAAACTTCCTGTCTGTAGAAAACCTGAATTTCATGAGAAATCGAATCAGGCTATTTTGATATTATGCCAGATAAGCAGTAATACAGTTTAATTTTATATGCAAAATCAAATATAAAATAACCCCTTCATCCAATTATCCCAGATAAGGGCACTGTAAAATTCAAAAATTTATTCTGAGTAAGGCAGAAGGAATGAAATATTTTGTACAGTGGAGTCACGTGATTTAACATATGCTTAATTTTTTACATTAGTTTAACTGTGTTGGGGCAATATTTAGTATCAGTTATATTTTTCAACATACTATATACTCAATGAATTCTTTGCCTCAAAAATAATAAACATATTTCTTATTTTTTCACAGAAAAGACTTATTAATGTTTTAAGACAGTTTATGATCACTAAGAAAGAAAACAAGATAACTAAGAAAACTAATTATCTAATACAGTATAAATTGCATTGTGAACTTACTTGCTTTCTTGCTGTGCTCAGGACCTGGGATATCTGTAAATGAATGAATGAGCTGAAATTCTGCTCGAGGCTGAGGGTAAGCTTTGGGAGTATGTCCTGATGTCTCTGGGTTTCATTTTATTTATCTCTAAAATGAGGAGATTGGACCAGAAAATGCCTCAGGTCCTATCATCTGTAAAATTCTGAATCTAGGTTATACACTCACACATCTCAGAATAATTATCACAGCATTGCTTATACCTCTGTACTGACTCAGCCTCCCTCCCACAGAAATTCAATAGCAGATGCTGCAAGTGTTCTTCAAGATTTCCGATATCACTGTGTAACAATACTGATAATAATGTAGACAAAATTAAGAAATCCGAATAGCATAAAGGGATAAAAGCAGTAAAAATGCAAAGCCAATGCGTTTTAGAACTGAGGGAAGTTGATGAATGGTGAGCTTTGAGGCCAGTAATAGGGATGCTTCACCTAAACTCCATACAGTTCAGATTTTCAGGAACAGTGAGTGACAGGTTCTTTCTAGAGTTCAAATGCTCACATAGCGTGGCTTTTTTTTTTTTTTTTTTTTTCTGTTTAGTGCATATAGACAAAATAGAAATACCTAGTAACCCAAAGCAAATATATTGCCTCAAGTTACAGAAAGGCTCCCAGGAGCTAATAAAAAGGGAATTTCTATCATGAAATGTACACAACCCATGGATATTAAATTGTATTCTGTTAACATAGAAGAATGCTCAGCATTACTGCCTACATAAATTAAAGCTCTCTCTTTAAATTGCCTTTTTATTTACCATAAGTGTATTAATCTGCTTGGGCTGCAACAGCAAAATACCACGGACTGGGTGGCTTAAACAACAGACATTCATTTTCTCAGTCTGAAAGCTAGAAGGCCAGGATCAGGATGCCGGCGTGTCCGTTTCTGGGGAGGCCTTTCTTCCTGACTTGCAGGCAGCCTCCAGCTCGCTGTGCTCTCACTTGACCTCTTCTTTGTGTGCAGGGAGAGAGAGAGAGAGCAAGCTCTCTGGCATCTCTTCTTAGGAGGACACTACTCCTTTCATATAGGGCCCCACTCCTAGGACCTCATTTAGCCATAATTACCTCGTTATAGGCCCTATCTCCAAATATAGTCACAGTGGGGGGTAGGGTTTGCACATATGGATTTGGGAGAGACAGAACTCAGTCCATAGCAATAAGCTTGACCATGAGAGAAAACAGCAGGTACCCGGATGCTTTTCCGCTTTGTCCTTTTTCATTCTTTGACTCATCATTACTAAAAATAGAAATAATATGAAAAAATGAATGTTTCTGTGTCCATTCATCAAATAGCCCCTAAAGAGAAACACAGACAGCTGGGGGCTCTGGCCAAAGTCCATCTGAGCCAACTGAAAGTCTTTACCAGGTAGCCTGCCCCGCAGTCAGCCACGGAGGGACAGACAGAAGTAAAGGTGACTTACAGTCTATCAGACATGTATAAGGAATGGCGGGAGATGGGCAGTCAAAATTTTTTTCTATTTATATTCGATGATCAGGCCTTAAAAATTATTGATTCTTTGCCCACCCTGAAGGTAATAATATTTAATGTTTGAAGTTAGAGTTTACAAAGCTCTTTCATTATGGGTTCTCATCTGATTCTCAGATCTATCCCCTGAAGACTCGCAACCTTAGTCATGGCCGAGAACATTATTCTCATTTTTCAGATGGGAAGACTAAGGCTCAGGGAAACTGCCACAACTAAGGAATGGAAGAAAAATCACATCTCCTAATAACTCACAATTGTATTAGCTCAAACTTTATCACTGCTCAAGAGATAACTTAGCAAATGGAGAAAAATAGCCGAAAGGATCCATAAGAATTAATCAATATGCGTTGGGGAGTTCTCTATTGTAAAACAGAGAATGTCACTCATGGTCATTCAAAATTCACAGTTTGTTGGAAAAAATAAGACAGTTACACATCCACATTAAGAAAAATAGATGGTAGATAAGAAGGGATAATTTTATAATATGCATACTAAATGCTACAGGAATTTGATAAGGAACATTTTACATGGTGGAATAGTAGATTTCAAGCATACTAAAGAGGTAGAGCATTTGTAATTATGGAGCTTTTTCCTGAACACCACGAAATACAGATATATTAATTTTATCATGTGAATGACAAAAACATGTGCCAGTAGACAACACTGTATGTATACACAGAATACAAACAGACAAAACAGTTAATTGTCAAAAAGTCCATGGTAGGTGATAGCCTAGTTCTGAATTAGTGAACAGAAAGAACTCTAGAAGTGGTAAAAGGACAAAAGGCTAGATACAGTGAAGGTAAGAAAAATACTTCCAGTGTACTATGGACATTGTCTACTGCATGCTCCCAATTATCAGATGTGTTAAATCAACTGAAGAGTGAGAAGCTAACAGTAATATTGTGAAAGGAATTCTCTACAACTCTCCTCCTCCACAGATAGAAATGCCCCTTATCTCAACAGAAGCGTCCCATCTGTGCACATGTATTTACTGGGTGCCTTTAGAGCCCACACGTCTGAGATCGAATTCCTTCTCTACCACTTACGGCTGTGCACCTTTGGGCACAACTTCTCTGGCCTTGCTCTCATGGGGTTGATATAAGGTTCAGTTAACTTAATATGTGTAAAATTAGAAAATACCTGGAAGGTAATCAGCACTCAAAAATGCTAGCTACTATTTTTATTACTACCTTCCTCCAATTTTTCCCCCATGTTCTGGTAATGATCTTTATAAAATGCAAATTTTCTGTCATCATCTCTGAACAAAGACCAAACATCTTAATGTGGCCTGTAAAGGTCTATAAGGTCCCACCTTTCATCTCTCCTACAGCCTAACACTTAAGCTCTAGCTTTAGCAGAATCAGGGCTCCATCGACTTAACAGGATAAAAATCAGAATAGCATAAACTAGATTAATGGAAGATAAGTCCTGCTTCCTAATGAAATAACAATTAACAGAAATGTTATTTTTTAATTTTTTAGTCAGACATTACCTGTAAGTACACATTAATGAAACGATTAAAGGAATAATACTTGCTAATGAGTATTTAGCACTTACTACCAGTATATTCCAAACATTTACATACATTATCTCATTTAATCTTACAACAACAACCCTATGAAGAGTAGTATTCATTTCGTTGGCATATCACAGAAGAAGAAACTGAGGCTCAGAGAGGTTAGGCTGCACATCTGCTGTCACAGAACCAAGAAGTGGCAGAACAGACCTGCCAGACCCCTGCCCCGAGCTCCGCCTCGGCACTCTCCCATTCTGTGCCTCCTCGCTACTAGGAACTGTGCTAAGTGCCTTGTATGTATTAATGCCATTTACGCATTCTTATGTCTGTTTCATAAATGAGGAACCGATACACGAAGAGGTTACGGGTCCTTCCCATGGCCCCAAAACTAGCAGCAGCTGAAGCGAGATTTGAATTCCAGCCTGTCAAAATCTAAAGAGAGGGTTCTTTACCACCACCCAGCATCGTTGCTCTGTACATTTTTCCCCAGGGAAACCAGTTTAATTTATGTATTTTTAATTGACACGTTGTAATTGCACTTTTAAATGCTACCTTAAATTAAGCCCAAGCTACCTGGAATATCCTAATGATTCACAAATAGCGATGGATTCCACTTCTAATGTGCATTTCTTGTATTATTTAAAAATAAGTCTGCTATAAAAGATAAGAAAACAAATGGGATGGATGAAACCCCTAATTTGCATTAAATACAGATAAGCGATCAACAAGTAGTACATGTGTGTTAAACATAGGTACTAAAGATACATGAGGCAACACAGCACAAAGCATTCAGGACATACTAAATATACAAAAGCCACAAAATATCCCTGATACACAGGAAGAGCTCAATATTCTTGAGGTCTTAATTCAGCCACCGAATGGCGAAACCCATTCCCACATGTACTTTGCCCAAGGAATGCAAATAAAACCCAGAGCTGCTCTTCAGGCTACCTGGCAATCTACAGCCGCAGGCCAGCATGCGTGCGCCTACATCTCTCTGAGAGAGCAAGCGTGTGTCATTGGCCCAGGCACTTTCTACCTGCAGGTTCCCTTTCTACAACCTCATCTCTAGTCCTCATAACCACACCACCAGGCGGGAAAGCTGAAGTGGTGTGGAGAGACAGGAAGTATGAACATTGCCTACCCCAGGAATCAGGTCGTGTGGCCCTTCCACCTGCTTGCACTATACCCTAAGTGGGTTCCCCTACTCATCTCTTTCTCCTTGCTTCATACACTATGTTTTAAATTGCTTCCATAAACCATGGAGTTCAAACATCTTAATCTGGTCTGTGAATCTTTCCGTTCTATGACCTCTGGGATAGAGGGCTTGCTGGCAATATATGGGAGGCTACCATTGCATCAGGGTAATTTCCCATGTGACATCCCTAAAGGGCAACGGCATCAAGAACAGCAGCAAGCGTGAATCCTGAGCAGGAAGTCTGACAAATCTGAGGCTCTCTCTTTGCCACTTCGTTTCCACTCACCTTGCATCGGCCAGGGCTGCTCGTGCCACAGCCCAGGCAGCGACAAATGCCGCTGGAAACCCTGTAACCAGAAAAGGATTGAGAGATTATATTTCTTTTAAGATTAATAGGTATTTTTTCTCATATTCACCACACATAAGAATATACTATGAGCATTTGAGAGAGAAAAACGAACATGAAAAATGTTGACATGTGAACCAAAAAGTCCACTTAAATTTCATCTGGTGAGTTTGAGAAATGAGCGAGAACATTGATGTTTGTTCCTGAAAGTCTTAAGATGAAGGCTGGTCCAATTTTCGTTTGAGAAAGGTAGGGTAAAGCCACATTTGGAGGAGATTGAACTTCCTGGGGCCAGAAGTAGGCTGTGGTTGGTGCATTTGACTTTGACTCTTGCCACACTGACAGCCACATGCTTTCAAGGAGAGAAGCAACAAGAGGGACTCACAAGAAGCTGAGGGATACTGCTGTTTTAAAAAATTAGAACTTTTCCTTTTTCAAAGTGGAAGGCATAGAGAGGCTACACAGAAAGTTATAAAATCAGGAGGTTTTAACCTCTTCCTTTTTTGGTTTATATTGGCTCAAGACAGAAGCATTTGCATGCATTAATAACTTAACAAAGGGTGATCAATATGTTAATTTGATGACATTGAGCATGAGATATTTGTCCTTCATAAATGATAAATACTTTCTGTGCTCACAACATCAAATTCATTATACCGATCATGAATCCTCTGCCCTCCTAGTAAAAATTGACTGTTCAGTTCATGTTATATGGATTACTCTGACATCACAAAAAAAACTCATAAGCCATAACTTTTATGGAACACTGCAATAGGGGACTGAAAGACTTAACAGATGACTTTTCATTATGAGGCCTTTACAAAAGATGTTAAAATAAAAGCTATATGGAGACCATAAGGAAAACACTTCAGAAGCTAGGAAGCACCTTACAAAGAGAGGAAAAAAACATTTTAATCTAGCTTAGAACATTTTTTATCAAGCACAATATTAAATTCTTTACCTTTTAAAAAACACATTTGTAATTTTTTAGATATTCTTCCTTAGCAACAAAGTGAACAAAAAATGGGCTCAGATGAAGAAAAATTTCAGAAAAAGATGAAAATACATTTAAACCCATAATAAAGAATTTCATAATGAAGAATTCAGTTTCATAATAGAAAATTCAAGGTGGTCACCAAGGAGACCATCTAAATAACTGAATTCAAACTCAGTCTGCCTTTATGATTGTTTAATTTTATGATTCTATATTCCAATTTTATTTACTGTTTGTATATAATTATTTTTTTAATCTGCTGCAGTTCTGTGTTCTAGGAAATTTTTGTAAAAATAGATCTACCTAATTTTAGTTATTTCTTAGGTTCTGTCTGCATATTCTCTCTATCCATCTGTCTAACCACTCATGTGGTAAGCATTTATTAAGTGCCTATTTATGTTTGGAGGATTGTACTAGAAGAGATAAACAATGAACAAAAAATTCACAATATCCTCATTTTCCTGAAACTTATGCTCTGATGAAGGAGGAAAACTTAATAAAACAACTTTCATTATCAATTAGTGCTATGAAGAAAAAACAAGAATGACATGATGTAAGGGGAGGAAACAGCTGCTTCCGAGAGGATGGCTCGAAAAGGCCCCACATACATCCGTTGGCTGTTCTGCTGTCTTGGCTATCTTCGAAAGTGTCTGTTCTTGATCAAAATTTTCACATTTTATCATTTTTAGATCTGTATCTTCTGCTTCCTTTACAATCTCCTGATCAGGCAATTTCCTGAATGATGTTCTATACAATATTGATTAATGGTACTTGAGTTGGCATTATGTTTTAGATGAGAATTATATCATATATATTATACAGGCATCACACCTTAATGAAAATGCTTTTCTCATCTTCTTAGAAGATTCTTATGCACAAGACTAGCACAGAGACAACCACGGGGGAATAAAAAATAGAAAATCACTTTGGGCCTCTTTAAGAATTTTTGATCACCAATCTTAGTATAACATTATTACATAATTCACAACACATAAATACAGGAAAATATTTGTAATTTGAATGTTATCTTAAACTTAAATGTTAAATTAAGTAAATTTAATATATAAATTTAAATGTTACTCAATATATGCATTTACTAAAAATTGAGTTATTTTCATAAGACATGTCAGTATAAATTTTGTGAAGAACAGGTTTTATAAATTTAAAATTTTGAATATGATACATATGATCAGGACAGGCAAACAGACAAACAAAATAACCTAAAAAATAAAAAAATAACCTAAAGGGTCAGAATGCATGCTTCTTGTACAGGGAATTTTAATACAGATCTCTGTATTTAAACTATATTCACTGCTAAATGGATGATTCACAAAATGAAGATTTCAAGTCATGATGCTTGTCTATGTCGTTGTCATTCCAATGCCAAAATTTTTATCGCCAAATTAATAAAAGTTGTAGAGAAAGATAAGAAACCCATACTTGTGTATAAGCTCACTATTTTGTATTTTGTATTTTCTTTTTCATAGAAAGTTTTGACAACTAGTTTCCTGGGTTTCAGGAGGACAAACTCCTGACTCTAAGGAAGGACAAACTGAGTGATACAGCCCAAACAGAGTTGATGAGGAGGCCTGCGCCAGTTAGCTATCAAACCAAAAAGTAACTAGAGAAAAAAGAACTCATTACAAGTATGACCGATGATGGAGAAATTTTAAAAAATAAAATATAACTAAAACAAACAAATGTCCATACTCATTGCTGAATTTTCTACCAACACCTTTACCAACTTCTAGTAATAATGTGGGTGCACAGATATAATTTTGATTTGAAAGTAAACTACCAAAAACTGTCAAGGAAATATCCAAAGTGCCCTAAAATGTATCTTTTTTATTTTTAGGAACTGCTGGCCAAAGATAAGAGAAAGTCTCAAAACAGATAAGCTACCTTCAGAAATAAAACTTTGTGATAATTATTATATCATAATAAATGAAATATAACAATAAATTGATCATTCATCTTCTTAAATGTTATTAATTAGCTAGCAGGAAATTCAATATTCCTTACTTCACATTTTAAATGTTGAAAAAATACTAAGGCAAAACAGGCAAAGGAATATTCTTATTTTAGAGGGGAAAAAAACCTTCAAATTTCATCTTGAGCTACTTAGTGAATTTTTTCCTATGCTGAGCACCTCATAATTTAAATATTAAAATAGAAATTGAGATCTGCAATTGTTCATCTTCAGACTCTTCTCAATTTTAACTACATGCAAGCATGCAAGTTTTAATTCCCCTTAATTTTCTTTTTTTTTTTTTTTTTTTTTTTGAGACAGATTCTTACTGTCTTGCCCTGAGTAGAAAGCAGTAGTGTTAGTCTAGCTCACTGCAGCCTCGAACTCTTAGGCTTAAGTGATCCTCCTGCCTCAGCCTCAGAGTAGCTGGGACTACCGGTGCACACCACAACGCCTAGCTCATCTTTCTATTTTTAGTAGAGACGGGATCTCGCTCTTCCTCAGGCTGGTCTCGAACTCCTGAGATCAAGGGATCCACCCGCCTCGACCTCCCAGAGTGCTAGGATTACAGGTATGAGCCACCTCTCCAGGCCTTCCCCTTAAATTTTAACAAGCAATTTATTTTCTCTGTGTCACGTTGAGTTAGTGCCTAATGCAGTAATCACTCCAGTACTGATAAGTCATTTCTGGGATGTGAGCTGAATATCCTTTTTCTTTTTATAATTACTTATGCCAAAAGTAATTTGAATGATTTCCTTCGAAAAGACATAGTAAGTCCACATAATCAGTCTGTAATCTATAGTTGTTAAATGCAGTCAAGACAGTCCTATAAATTCCTTTCTGGCATTCTCATCATATGACCTAGAAATACAAACCAAAGATACGTCATTATAGCTTAGAAACTCAAAAATAACAATTTGTAATTTGAAATTATTGATAAAGCAGAACACTGACATATGACATGAGCATAGCAGCTCTAAATGTGTCTGGCTAACAAAGAGTTCTCTTATATTTCCTCCAAAGAATCCTGTCAAGAATCTGGCCTAAGAACACTAACCATAAATTAAAGCCGAAAAGTTTGTTACTGCTAGGAGGATTATAGACTTGATCTTAATAATTTTCACCTAAAAATAGAACAATGAAAGAGAAAGAGGGGGAGTAATGATAAGAGGGATTATTTCAGGAAAATGGCTGTGGGAATGCTAATGATGGGCATGACGAAAAGTCCTCAAATCCATAATCCAGTTTAAAAGGAAAGATAATGCTTTACCCCAGCCTATCAAGATGAAGCCCCACAGGTATTTGGTGTCCGAAAAAAAAGCCACAAAGATTAGACTATGCAGGTAGAGACCTTCCACCAGGATCCAATAGTAGTTTGTAGCCAAGAAGTAAATAAACATCACAACAGCAATCTTGCACCCGATCTGTTACAAATAAACCAGAATTGCATCGTGTTAGAACTCTTCATTGTACTGGATGCCACCATTAGACCACTAAAAAACAATTCTTCAGGTTTTTTTTATTTTTTTATAGTCTAAAATTTCTCCTGTACATAGAATGGCCAAGACTGTTGAGAGACCAGAACAAAGTTGTTTAACACGGCATTTTTTAATACTATCTAATTTGATTGTATTTTTAAACAAGTTTTGTTCTTTTAGAAGTTACAAAAAATCACTTTCTTAATTTTTTCTCTTTACATAAATAACATATGATCATCAGAGAAAATTAGGAAAGTATAGAAAAGCACAAAGAAGAAAATATTACCCATAGTCTACCATGAATTTATTTTATTGTGGTCTTTTTTATGCAGCTATTGCTATAAAACAAACAGCCCCAAAAGTTAGCGACTTAAAACAATAAACATTTACCATGTCATAAATCTAAGGATTAGCTGGATGGTGCTCCTGATCTTCACCAGCCTCACTTATAGAAGTCTACTCTAAACTGACTCGCCATCACTTCCTCTTCCTTCTATTGGGTAAAGCAAGTCACAAAGCCAGTCCAGAATCAGAATTAGCAGGGACTGCTAGTTACAGGGCAAAGGCACAGATACAGACAGGGCATTAATTTGTACCTTCAAGACAATAAATCCGCTATATCTAATTTCCGGATATATTGTTTCAATGATCTAATTAACTGAATTATTGGGTGACTCTATCTACTAACTAACACCAAGACATTTAAGAGCAGAATCAAATACCACAAAATTTTATATTGGAACAAGGCTTTGAGTCTACAATAAAGGAACTAAATATCGTGGCATTTTAAATATCAAGTTTCTGGTTTTACTGATGGGTTTTTACTTTTCAAAGTGGTAAGCCATGAC
>RJWJ010046156.1:0-11490 GCA_004363605.1 Indri indri | reverse complement strand
AGAGCTTGAGCTTCCTGTGCCTGACTCATCGCTCATTGGATTGGGCCCAAACTGGCTCAGCTGAATTCTTTCTCCATGAAGTTTGAATTGGGGTCAATAAACACCATTCTGTCTCTCTTGTGGCTAGAAACTTTCTCTCCCTTCTTTCCTTCCTTCCTTCCTCTTTCTCTCTTTCTTCCTTTCTTTCTTTCTTCTTTACCGAGGTGTAATTGACATATAAAAATTATATATATTTAAGGTGTACAATGCGATGCTTTGATATACAGATACTGTACGTTGTACAATGATTGCCACTATCAAGCTAATTAACATCTCCATCACCTCACATGGTTACCATTTGTGTGTGTATGTGGTGAGAACATTTGACACCTACTCTCTTAGCACATTTGGAGTACACAGTAGAGTATTACTAACGATAGTCACCACGCTGTACATTAGGTCTCTAGAACTTACTCATCCTGCATCAAGGACAGTTTATACCCTTCGAACAACCTCTCCCCGCTCCCTGCTCTCCCCAACTGCCATTCTGCTCTCTGCTTCTACGGGTTCGATCGTATTAGATTCCACATGTGAGTGAGATCATGCAGTGTTTGTCTTTCTGTGCCTGCCTTATTTCACTTAGTGTGATGTCCACGAGATAGAACCATTATATATGACCTGAGGGTTGTAGGGGGGCCGTTGTCCGGCAGAGAAAACCAGGTTACAAATGGAGAAGGGGAAACTAATGAAGCAGATTTGCAGGGCGGTGTAAGCAACAGATAGAGAGAGACGGACTCTTGGCTGCCCTAAGTTTCCAGATCATGAACCCAGGCTCTTCCTGAGAACTATTCCTGCTCTTAGGATTCATCAAATTCCTGTGAATACTTGTAATAAATCCCCTCATTTCACTTAAGCTGCTTTGGGCTGATTTCCATTCCTTGCGGCCAAACAATTTTAATTCACACACTGTTAAAAAAAAAATCCCAAGACTCCTTGACCTTAGGACACAACCCAAATTCTGAAGCCAGACCCAAAGCCCTGACTAACTTTCTAGGCCCCTTTGGGCTTCTCAGTCCTTTGTTCTCTGTACTCCAGTCACCCTGGGAAACTTCCAGTTCCTGGATGTGCCATCCTGTCTCTGTTGCCGTCTCTGCCACCTCCTGCCTAGGATACTCTTCGATTCCCTCCTCCTACTTACGCTGGGCTCTTCCTTCACGCACCGGTATACATGACAGTTCCGCGGGTGGCCAGCGTCCTGGACTAGGCAAAGCCCTGCCCTCCGAAGGGGCACTCCCTCGCACTCAGTATGCCCTCCCCACACTCACCTGCTCACCACGCTTTAGCTCCCTGAGGGTAGGAGTCGTGTTGGTTCCCCTGCCGCTGTACGTGCAGCCCTTCATATCACGCCTGGCACGCAGACAGCCCTCAGTAACCGTCTGCGGCTGTGTTGGTTGCTGGGGGGACCCTGGAGAAGGAGCAGCTAAGTGTGCAAGGAACGCTCCGGAAGGCTTTGCGGAGGAGGTGCCGTCTGAGCTGAGCCTTGAAGGGTAGACAGGAGGGTCCTATCTAAGGCACTTCCAAGAATTCAGGGACACAGACGGAGCCCTTGGGGCAGAACCTGGGCTTTCAAGTGAGATGCTCCTACTGACTGTGGGACTTGGGGCGAAGTCTCAGCTGGAAGGGCTCGTGTGAGGATCAGAAATAGCAAACACAGAGTACCTGGCATTATATTTTAATAAATGAAAACAATTAGTATTTTCTTTAGACACGAGCACCACTCAATGCTGCCAATCCTTGCACAAATCATTCCAGCTCTCAGAGCTTCATTTTCTTGGTCTATGTTGTTTTTTATCCTCTCTACCGCATTAAATTGTTGTAAGGATTCCATTTTCTGAACTGTAAAAAAAACCCTAAGTAAAGTTGTTATTAACAATATTATCATTAGTAATTATTATGATCACCAGAACTTGGGGCCCACAGTGAGGTGCCCCTTCTCTCAAGAACTGGGCAATGATTCTTTTCCTTTGAGAGCTACAACTGTTGAAATATGCAAAGTCACAAGAAATATACAGAATGTTTCTCAGGCCAGCACTGTTTGAATATAACTTGGTTGAATATATTAACATATTAAACAGGAATATGCCAATCAGAGGATGGAGGGACAAGCAGGCTCCCCGTGGCCTGTGCAGGGAGGAGGGAGGAGGGAGGAGGCTCAGCCGACAGAAGTGACGCACGGCTGTTTCCAGAGATAAGGCCAGTCCTGCGGTGCTTGGCCGTGCTCAAGATGCCATCTCCTCCCTGCTCCCTGATGCTGTCCTATAGGTCCTGCCCAACCCACAGCCCCAGACGAGACAGGTCTTTGTAGCAAACGCCCCAGCTCCCTGCCCCTCCCTCCTGGCCATGCCAGGTAGAGTTAGGAGTGGAGCTGGCTTATCAGCCAGACTGGAGCTGGCTTATCAGTTTCACTGGGTTCTGACCATTTGGATCAGGGATAGGGGAGAACCAGGGTGGAAGACTGGAACATCACTGGGACAGAGGCCACTGTCTTGGCATGGCCATGTTGAAGCCTTAGACACACAGAGGAGAAAGAAAGGAAGTATCTGCGAGAAGAGATGCACGAGTAAGATATTCGTGGAAGAGAAGAGATGAGAGATGAGAAGGAGAAGGAGAGAGAGAGAATGTCACCTACTAAATTTCTAGTTCCGTTAAGTCTTGCTCTGCCTCTGCGTGGCCTTGCTTTTTCACCCGAGCTTTGATGAGTCGGGGTGTATGCCACTATTTCAGTGTTTCCTGGCAACACCATGCTACTGTGAGTGAGACGGATGATCAGACTTTGTCAGACAGACGCAGTCGGGCTGGGATTCGAGCCGGGTCCGCTTCTAAGATCCGTGGCCTAACACTGTGAAAGCTGGCACCTGCCTTGTATAGTGATGTGGTCTCCCCTGTGGCATATTAGCTTTATATTGTTGTGCTAACAAGTTGCCCCAAATTTAGTGGCATGAAACGATGTAAATTTACCATCTGTAGGTTGCAAGTTCGACATCGGTCTCACTGGGATGAAACCTAGGTGTCAGCAGGGCCGATTCCCCCAGTAGCCGTAGGGAAGAAAACATTTCCTTGTCCCTCTCCAGCTCTGGAGATCGTGCTCCTTCACGGTCTCGTTCCCTGTCTCCCCATCTTCAGAGTGAACGAGGCAACGTCTCTCTGATCCCGCTGCCATTGTCATGGCTCTTTCTCTGACCCCCTCTGCCACTTTCAAGGCCCCATGCGATTACACTGAGCCCACCGGGATAAATTGGGATAATTTTCCCATCTCAAGGTCAGCTGATTAGCAACCTTAATTCCATCTGCAACCTTAGCTCTGCTTTTCTATATAACCTAACAATTCACAGGTCCCAGGGAACAGGGTGCGGGCATCTTCGGGGGCCATTACTCTGCCTACCCCACGCGGCTTAACCAAAGGGGGAGAAAACAACAAATACTGGCATATGTTAATAGCATTCTTCAAATAGACTCATTTTGGCTGAGGACGCTTTTGTACTTAAGTTAGTAAACTTGTAAATTTCCCTTCCCTAATTGGCACACGATGGTCTTCTGAATCCACACTTTAATGAAGCGTGTGGATTTTCCGCTTCTCTGGGTCTGGATTCGATCCTACGTAGTCTCTGACTCGAGATGTGTTTAACTTCTCTGCACTTCAGTTTCCTCCTCCACAAACTGCAGATAATTACGGTGTTATTTGGAAGACCAAATGAAATTAAATATACTTAAAAAAAAACTTTGTAAATGCCTATTTTCTTGCTTTCCTTTTTCTTTCTTTCCAGACCTCGACATCTGGAATCCTGAACTGAATATACCAAGAACGCGTCCAAGGGAGGGAGGACCTGGTGCCGGGAATCTGAAGCTAGCATCGTGCCATGGCGACACTCCACCGTCTTCTTGTGCTGCGTCTGCCCCGTATTTCGGGTCTTGTTGTCTCTGAGAGTGGGAGCCCCTCAAGGCTTCTTTTTGTCTTTTCTCGCAACATAAAATGACGAGGGTCAGAAAGCTAAAAACAAGATGGTTTGGGGGTCACCAAGTAGGAACTGCCAGGACAGAGATCTCAGGGGCCTGCCTGAATGATGGGAGGTGTTGGAGAATTCCCAGTGGACTGCATCCTGGCTACAGCTACAGCAAGCTTTTTCCCTGTCCCTTTGAGACGCTTATTATTTCTTTAGAGGACTCCCTGCCTGCAAGTGTGGGTGAGTCTGTGCACAGCTGTCACTGCAGTCCTGGGCTTCTGATGGGAACTTATTTTTCTTTTATGTTTGAAGGAGCTTGGCCGTCTTCGACCTCACCATCCTAGTGATTGGGATGGAATTAAATGAAGGAGCTACCAAGCTGGTTTGTTGCAGGAGGACTCAGTCTGGCTGGTGTCAGATTTAAATGGCATTATTATGGAAAATGTAACCAGTTCAAGTAGCAAAGCTTCTTTGCAAAACATTCTAGGTTACTTCTCTTTTAGCTGAAAAAGCAGTCTGCTAATTAGAAAAGTACGACTGTCCAACTTACCTTTTTTTAGACACTGTAACCCATCCCTCATTGGCAGCTCGCAATGCACCTTCACACGCATTAGCACTTGGGTTCCCAATAGAGTCTCAGAGTCAGACAGGCTGGTGTAGAGATCCCAGTTCTACTGAAACTAGCCGTCATTTAACCTTTCTGAGAGTCACTCTCTCAACCATAAAATGGTGGCACTAATAACTATTTTATAGGATTGTTGTGCTGATTAAAAGCCTCCAGCACAGCACCAAGCCCTTATTAAGTACTTGAGAGCTAATACTCATCCCTTTTTTTTTGGGTTCTCTGTCCACAAAAGTTGTATACACCTTAGTTAAAACTGCCTTTGCCTTTTAAAAATCTAATTCTCAAGTATAGAAGGGTCTTTACAGACAAAGACCGAACCTACGTTTCCCCCAGTGCTCCCTCTTTGGGCGCAGTAGAAATTTGCCTTTCTGGATTTGGAAATGAAGGAGGGAAGATTCCCTTCTGGGAGTCACGCTGTGGGATCACGCAGTGGATCACAGCACAGATATGCAAAGTCCGCTGAGGGAGAAGGCACAGCTCCCAGGTGGACAGGCCTCCCCAGTTACCAGACTGAGTAAATTATCGTTAAGAAAGGATGTGCCCATCAAAGGAAGCACTGGTCAATTCTGAAGTAAACACGAAATGGGAATGCCAGAGGGATACAGCAGCAGGACCCACCCCCGCACATTTCAGGTGCAAGGGAGCCTTTGCCGTGACTGGAAGAGCGCTGGTTGTACAGGGGCAGAGAGTCTGCCTACAGGGAGAGATTGGGATAATTCTATGGAATTTGAGCTTTTAGTTCTCGGTGCCAGTAACTTCTCTCCGAGAATGAAGGAACTGGCATCCCGCCTTATCTGTCAGTGTCTGTGCTTGGGCAAAGTGTCACGACTGAGAGATGGATGGATCCCTTTGCAGATTTTGTAATGTCTAAGCATCAGACCTGGGATCATGGAAGATTCCCCAAGGTAGGTAATACCAGTTTATGAGACATCCTGGAAGACAGTCTGCTGGCCTTTCCTCTTGGTGGCAGCCATCTGGCACTTCAGAAGGCAAGCATTTCAAATTTTGACACTAACCATGCTCCCTCCCCCATCTCACTCAGCAATAGCCACAGTGCTGGTGCTACATGGTAGAAAGATCCTGGGATTTGGAACCAAACGGACCTGGGTCTAAATCTGCCTCTGCTGCTTTCTAGCTATATAATCTTGAGCATATAATCTAACATTTCTGAACATCAGTTTTTCCATTTATAAAATGGGATTGTTCACAGGGCTCTTACAAGGATGAAAGTGACAAGGCTCAACAAATGTAGCTATGATTATTGTGTGCACCGAGGACTCACTGATGTAGAATGGCCAACAGGTATGGACCTTTCATTCTAACATACACAGTGAATCTATTATGTGCAATGCTAGGGATCAGTAAAATTAATGTTGTCTTCCCCCTCTGGGCAAGACTGTCCTGATTGTTTTGATGATAATGGGAGAGTATTTTAGTACACCCAGAGACGAAACCATCACGATTTCACCCTGTGATGAGTTCCAACTGCCTTGCTGAGCAATAGCCACATGGCCTGCGTTGCCTCCATCCTTCTGCACATCTTTTTCTTGGTCTAAACAGTCTTCAGTTTCCATAGGAGGCTTGGTGATGATGGTGAATACAGAGAGGCTTCTCCCATGGCCTCAAGTCGAGCCCCCAAAAGTATAAGGAGGCAACTATTCCAGCAGAGCAAGTTCGTTTTTAGGGGTATGAGCATATATGTGTATGTCTACTTTCTTGCCCTTCCTGAAAGTTGAAATTGTTGCTGTGTGGTGCCATTTGGTCAGAACTTTGGCAACTGGTTTGTTGAATGAGCTAGACTCATGCAGAAAACGTTGTCCTTTCTCACGTCTGCCCATTTTCACCTGCTTTTTGCCCCAGGTGACATTTTGAGCCAATGCAATAGTTTTTGTGGTCACTCCTAGATAGTCACAACAACAATAATAATATAATAAAGTTATTTGGTATTTCCAGGTAAGAGAAAATCTAATCCAGTCTAATTAATATGTAAACCCCAGACTCTCCTTCCATCACCTTGGCCTGTTTCGAGTTTGGAAGTCAGCGGTGTGGGAAAGTGTTCCCACCTCACCTCCCCGGCCCTCCAGCAGACAATTTAGGCCCCTTCTGTGCTGGGACCGTAGGTGGGAAGGACAGGAGGCACAGGAGAGGTTTGCATGTTCCACACACCTGGGCGTGCTGGGTATACGCAGATGCATCTTCCTCTATGTGGCACCTTTGTGAATTCCTCAGTGACCCTCCGACTGCAGCTTCCTCAAGCTGGCGAAGTCACCAGAGAGTGGCTGCTTTTGACTCCTTTCTCTCGACACTTGTGCACCCAGTGGTACCCCCCTTCTGCTGAAATCACTTCACTTTCCACAGGAAGGTTCCTTTTCTTCCCTTTCAATTAAAAAAAATTAACTGGTATCCTGATTATAAAAGCAACACATGTGACAACAGAATATTTCTAAAAATAATGAAGCAGAAGATAATTAGTCAAATTCCTGCCACCTACAACCCAAATGCCCGTCAACAGATGAATGGAGAAACAAATTATTGTATGTGCACACCACGGAGTACCAATGAGCATTAAAAGGGAATGAGCTATTGATACACACGACAAGGTGGATGCGTCCAAAAATAATGACACCGAGCGAGAGAAGGCGGATGAGAAGAGTGCATACTGCATGATTCCATTTATATAAAATACTCAGACATACACACGAATTTTTAGTGGCAGAAAGCAGAGCAGTGATTGCCTTTTAATAGGGAGACGGAAGGGGTGGGAGGAATGGATTCTAAAGGACAGGAGGACATTTGGGGGGTGATGGACATGTTCACTGTCTTGACTGTGGAGATGGTTTCATGGGTGTGCTAAACTGCATCCTTTAAATATGTGCAGATTATTGTATGTCTGTTATGTCTCAATGAAACTACATAAAAATTCTTAGCATCTGACATATTCAGACAGGGTCTTTTTCTGAAAGGTTCCTGGCTGGCCCTTCCCTCCAGGCTTCCCTCTGGACCTCCGACCCCAGGCTCCGTCCCCACCCTCAGTGGAGGTGCAGCCCTCTGTGTTCAGCTAAAGCCTCTTGCCTGCAAACTCTTTGAGCATGAGCCCGGCTCCCATCCAGCCTCCGGGGACCACGTACCCAGTACCTCGAGAGTTCTCCTAAAGCTCTCATCCTTTGTCTGGAAGTGGTGGCCCTGAAGCTCTTTTCTCCTTCATCTCACTCATGTGTGGAGAGCAGCCCACACTGAACGCCAATACCTCTCTTCGAAGATCTCATTGCTTTTTATCTCTTCAGTCTCCTGTGCGTCTTGGCTTTTTCCTGTATAGCCTGCAGATGGGTGGGGGTCTAATGAAAGCAGAAGTAGCTTTTGGCAATGCCTTTGGCCAGGCCTACACATATCATCCAGCTTCCCAATGGCAGGGTCTACTTGGCACCCATCGTTTTTTAGGTTTGGAGCCACAGGCAAAAGTCCCATTTTAATAACCTCTCCCCCTTCCCTTTGCTTCATTGGGATACAAAGAGATGAATCTCCCCCCACTATTTCTTAGAGGCATATTTGTTAAAAGAGCAGGCCAGCAGCCTCTCGGAGTGCCAAGGCCCTGAGCAGGGACTTGCAGGTGGCGTGTGTGCCCGTTCCCTGGGAGATGCACGGTGCACGTTTTGGTTCTTTTCCTTACTTTGTCTAAGAACATCAGATGGTGAGTGCACATAGTAATCTCATCTGTTTTCTGATCCTGCGAAGGGAGCATACTACACACACCATGAGCATTTGCTGAAGACCCACACGTGCCAGGTACTGTACCCAGAACTGATGCTGCAATGGCAGCAGATGGGGTCTGCCCTCGTGGGTCCCGTAGCCGAGCAGACCGGATCCTGGGATGGCAACCCAGAGAAGAAGGTGAACTGGTAAACAAAGCACCACGGGTTTGCCTTCAGAGACATCCTTTGAGAAGGAGTTGAAGGTGTGAGGCTGAACAGCTTTCACAGAAAACACACACACCACCTCCGCCGGGATCCCCCCCAGTTCGAGAGTGAATCAGATGCATTCCCTGTCCTGTCCTCAAACCATGCCCAGGCCAAATGTGAGCAATGTGAGTGGAACCTTCCTTCCTCCTGTCCTTGCTGCCACTGGCCAGTGAGAGGCCCCTAGGGGTTTAGAATCACACAGAATGACAGAGGGGGGCAATTCAAGAGAGACGAAAGAAGGAAGCTGACCAGGTGCTCTCCTTCTTACCCCCAGTTCTGGGTGTCCTAATGGATGGGTGGGGAGTGCAGAACCCCACCTTTCAGGAGAGCAAAGTTTTAAATGGGCTGGAACAAGCTTTGATAATGAAAAATGCCTGAAAGTCTGCAAAATTGGACCCAGATCTCATGAGGAGTCCAAGAGGTTTCTGCAGAGCACAGTTGGTAATAAAAATATGGAAGGTTTAGCAAGTGACAGAAACTAAGTGCCATGTATGAACTCACTCCCTCCTCACACAACCCGGTGAGGTAGGTGCTGTTGTTAACATCCTCCTTTCCGTCAGAGAGGCTAAGTGACTTGCCCAGAGTCATCCAGCTTCAAACTGGCCTCCAGAAGCAACGCCCCAAGCCCTCCTCCCGCTTTCTGCCTAGCCTGCACCCTCCTGCAGTTTCCAGTTAGCCCAGCGAGGCCAGGAGCTCTCCAGGGTGCTGGAGAGAGGCCCCAGAGCAGCGTAGAGCGGCAGCCGGGCCAGACCACATAGGACCATGGTAAGGGCCAGGGTTTTATTCCGAGAGTTAAGGGAAGCCACAGGCATCTAAATGAATCACTGCCGCTTCTGCATTGTCATAGCCGGCACTCTGGCTGTGTCTCTATTTAGCACTCGAGAGCTGGCTGTTTGCATGGTACCTTTCCTTCCGGACTGGAAATGTCTTCAGCAGGGACCACGTCTTGGCCATTTTACACCTTCATGCTGTCCCAGACACATGGCGCAGTACTGGCATATATTAAACATTTAGTACCTGTTTATTGGATGAAATTAAAGGGGGAAGTGGGTTCTTAATTATCTTTGAAAATCTCATTTTCTCATAGCCCAATTAATTTCAAAGAGACTCAGGTATTTCTACAGTATCATGGCAACAATAATGGTGGTGATGTTAATAATTGCAGTTACCATGCTGTGTTAGGTGCTGGGATCTGGGCAAAGTATATGTGTGTGTGTGTGTGTGTGTGTGTGTGTACATATATATATATATATATATGTATGTGTGTGTATGTGTGTGTGTGTGTGTGTGTGTGTGTGTATATATATATGTATGGCGAGAGAGAGAGAGAAAGAGAGAGAGAAACTTCTCTAGGTCCTGCCAGTCCTTGCAACGCTTTCCCAAGAGGAAGGTAGATGCACCTAGGTGGACCCACAAATCCCAGAGACAAAGGAGAATATGGTTTCTCAGGAGTGACCACTGGGTGGCGGTGTGACACCGTCATCACCTCTGTACCTCTCTGGGGCAGTGAGCAATTTGGACCAATTCCGAGGGTCTGGCGGCACGGTTAGGGGCCTCTTGGTAACCAGGAGAGCCAAGACCGGGGTCGATGCACCACGCACTTTAGCTGGGGTTGAAGGATTTCCAGTTCATGCCCATAAAGGGGCCTTTGGAGAGGACCCACACTGAGCCAGGATGCACTTTCTCCTTGTTGAAATCTGAAAATTATCCACTTCATTTTGGTTCAGTTGAAGGAGGCATTATTGAGTCTCAACTCTCACTAACACCTCCTCTGTCTTCACACCCTCTATTTTCGACCAGATTGGGGTGGGGGGACAGGAAGGCCACTAGTCCCAGTTCTCACATTTATGAAGAACATGTTCAGATATATAATGTTGCATCCAAATAGGACTGCACATAGGATGAGTATATTCCTCCTGATGTTAAAACAGTTTATTCATTCTGTAAAAATGACTTAAATTATATCATTATTTTGTGCTCTTTTTTTTTTTACTATACCTTCATTTTTAAAATATACCCGCATCTTCAAAAATTGGAAGTGTTCAGGGCTCCTCTCTGAATTTTTGGACAACTACCTAGCGCTGGTCAACTGAAATGCTTGCGGTTTCAACAAAATGAGTGAGTGATATGCTCACTAGATATGCTCTTGCATCTCATGGTTCCTGTTCTTGTGGAGTCCCACTTCTGGAACCATTTTCTCTCCATCTTAAGTTGACCAATTCCTGCCTGTTCTTTGGATCTCAGATTGGATGTCATCTCCCCTGCAAAGCAAGACCTTGTTAGGTGCTCCTGAAGCACCTATATTTACCCCACTTTAGTGCTTAATATCCTGTGCTGTAAATCCAGTTTCCTTTTCTGTGTCTCCTAAAACACCAAGGGTTCTCAGCTTGGAGTATACAGACCTTTGGGCTATCCATTATGCCTTTAAGATTTTGTATTATTTATCTACTGCTACAATAATACTGGCTAAAAGCAACCACAAGACCTCAGTGGCTGGTCATCAGTGAATATTTCTTATGTGTCTGGAGTCAGCTGGGATTCAGCCAGGCAGGGGTTCTGCTACTCTTGGTTGGCTTCTTTACATCTCTTGGGTTACCTGGCTGGTGGCTGATCTAGGTTGACCTTTGCTGAGGCCACTGGGCTCTGTTCCACGTGTCTTTCATCTCCCCTCTGGACTAGAGGGCTAACCCGGGCTGTCCTCATGGGGGTGGCACAAGTGCAAAACATCAAGCCTCCAAGTGCAAGCCCATTCCACAAGCTTCTGCTGAGGTCATTCCCGCTAACATCCCATTGACCAAATCAAGTTACGTGGATGAGCTCAAGGTCAAGTGGTAGGACAGCTCCCCCCACTCACAGAAGGAAGGCTGGCCGAGCTACCTAGCCAAAGGCATCATATACAAAAGAGAGAAGAATCCAGGCCACTGCGGCT